>JADBJO010003991.1:12500-16614 GCA_016801955.1 Conus betulinus | reverse complement strand
TCAATATTCAGTCCAAATAAATTGCTGGACACCACTCCTCCCAAATATACTTCTGGGGTAAAAACTTGGAGTAAAATAAAAAAACACAGAAGTAACCAGTTTCATTTTAAATTGTATATTCTCCAATAAAATTTTTTCGCTTAAAAAGCTTCTTCAGTACTGGCAGGCGGGGGGATGGGGGGGGGGGGGGTAACATCAGCTGCAGCACGGTGGCCTGATCAGTCATCTCCCTTGAAACAGCAGCATGGTGGCCTGATCAGTCATCTCCCTTGAAACATGGCTGTGTTTTAATGATAGGTATTGCACTGCATTGTGATGGTCGTGTTGTCCTGTCTTTTGGCATGGTTTCGTATGGCATTGTGCTCAGTGTGTTGTTTGCGTTGCTTCATAGTATTGTTTACTGTGATGGTTGTATTGTCCGGTCTTTTGGCATAGTTTTGCATTACACTGTGCTTAATGTGTCGTTTGTATTGCATCGTATCATTGTTTATTATGATATTCGTATTGTTCTGTCTTTGGATTTTTTTTGGTATGGCATTGTACGTATGTGTTGTTTGAATTGTATCCTAATACCGTCTACTGTCTTATAGGCTGACCCCCCCCCCCCCCCCTCCCCACTTCATTTAAACCTTGTACGTATTATGTTGTATTGTATCGCTCTGTATTTAGGAATTTATTCCGCATTGTATAGAATAACTTTGAAATATATTGTATTGCACTTGATTGGATTCTTTTATATTTCCTTTCTGTACATTTTGAATAGCAAGGAAGCACCATGTTTTTAGAAAGTTTTCTAACAGTTGGAACGTATATCACAAAAGACGTGAACATTTTGCAGCAGATTCCGTAATGCAAAATAACCTGATTTGACGTTGGTAAAGGAAGTTGACAGTTTTCACCCTGGACTGGATTTTAATTGTGCTTGGTGATCTTCTTCATTGCAGATCAGTCCTTCTGTTTGAGCGCTTGACTTGATTTTGTCGGCTGATCTCTGCGTTTCAGCTTGAAAACAATTTAGATCTTTGTTCATGTGGCCGTCGTCGCTAGGTCGACTATAAACATTGTGACTTGACTTGTACGTTCATGTACTGTATCACAGGCCAACTGTAATGAGAGAGAGAGAGAGAGAGAGTGAGAGTGTGTGTGTGTGTGTGTGTGTGTGTGTGTGTGTGTGTGTGTGTGTGTGTGTGTGTGTGTGTGTGTGTGTGTGTGGTGTGTGTGTGTGTGTGTGTGTGTGTGTGTGTGTGTGTGTGTGTGTGTGTGTGTGTGTGTGTGTGTGTGAAAGAGACAAAGGCAGAGACAGAGACAGACACACAGATAGACAAGCAAACAGAGAATGAGAGTGTGTGTATGAGTGAGTGAATGTGTGCGTGTGTTTGAATAACTTCATCGTCCCATCTCATTTCTCTGCCAAATTCAGGTTGTTTTCTCATAGAGAGCCTAGCACCATAGTACACTTCCCTTTCCCCTCGCCAGCTTTCTTCTTTTTCATTCCTGCATGTATGTTTGTTTCCCTAACAAACTGTATCTTTTTTTCAAACAAATTTCGCTTTTGACAACTCATGTGCTATCATAGATTCTCGTACATTCACTGAACATACCTTACATCCAGGACCTCGATTTATGGTCTCCTCCGAAAGACTAGAGTTCTGACCACCGCTTCGTCCTCAGAGAGAGAACTGGCCAATGCTGACTGCTGAGCCACCTCAGCCATATTAAGATTGCCCACACAGACGAATGTCCATGTGAAACTGGGTCTCAGGCCACAAAGCACATCCTTCAAAACAGTCCAACGCATGATGTTTTACGACGTCAAACCTGGCCAGAGTACAGAGCTGCAGATGCAGCTTTGGGGCAGCCGTCAAGACCTCGAGAAGACTGTGGGATTCATCGTGGCGACAGGATTGAAGATCTAACGCACCAGTACAATCAACCACTGAAGAAGAAGAAGAAGAAGAAAAACCACTTCCCCAAAAGCAAGAGGGAATGGCGAGAACAAATAACTCATCCCGCATGCGCAGGACAGTGGAACCACGTGTCCCAAGTTATCTCCCTTTGAAGGGGAGGCCATTTATCTGCCCAGCCATCTGTCCATTGACACTTCGTTGAAAAATGGACACCAGCAGTGACGATTTGGGCCATTGACGATCTTTCGGTTGGTAAATCGGACGTGTGTAGTGGGAGTATGTACCAATAAGTTGTCAGAACTCCTGCGACTTGCTTCTGAGACTAGTTAGATTTGGTTGAAGAGCCGGACGGATTACCATTTCATTTTAAAACCAATCGACGTGTTTGTTCATGTTGTCTGTACGCCTAGGCGCTTATTGTTGTCAGTAAGGAGCTAAAAATATATGGTATATTGCTTACGCGAGATCAGAAAAGATATCACTAAACACACCATTGTGACCCAGCATCAGTGCAGTGTCTTTTCTGGTGGGTTGGCTCACAACAACCTGATATGAACTGTTCCATGTGGATTGCTGATGTTGAGGCTGCCATAGAAAAAGTCTGGGTGTGGCTGTGGAGGGAGCGGAGCTGGAAGGAGCAGCGGTGGTGTGGGGCCACTGGAAAGGTGTGGAAGATGAGAAAGAGAGAACACACACACACACACACACACACACACACACACACACACACACACACACACACACACACACATTAAGTATTGTCATTGCCCTCACAAAAAGAAAAGTTAAAGAAGCCATCGAAATTAAGACCAGACGCCCCAGCCTGAACAGAGATCAAGGCTTTGAACTTCCCTCCATCTACACTCAGATCCTGACAACCGTTCACCCCACACAAGTCGTCCCACCAGGCCTCGCTGCCACAACAGCAACAGTGAGCTGAAGAAGTCAGGGCGACCCTGTCGAAATATTCTCCAAGTAAGTTTTTGATTCTGAGTCTGTAACTACTTTTCTAATGTCCTTACAAACAGTTCCATGCTTGGCCATATAAAGTCCAAACTGGCGCATGCATACAGCTACCACAGAAGAGAACATGGACAAACACAGATAAACATTTCTCGAAGAATTGTGAAGTGTTTTCACCTAGAACATTTGTCACACTGAACACACAGACCAACGAAAAGCAAATGCAGGCCAACTTGATTTGGCTGGTGAAAGAGTAAGGTCTAGTGAGACGGACAGGCAGGAACGGTAACTCTTAAGATGAAAAAGGTAACTATAAGAAAAGAAAAAGTCAGTTTGATTACTGGATTCTGATTCAGACATTTCCTATAAAGTTCATGTCTTGCGTACTCGGTGCGCTCGGTAGCAAATGAGTAGTAAATTCAATTACCACAGCCAGTCAGCAATGAAATTAAATGTCACTTTTCAATCGTTCTATTGAACGGCAAATGATTCCACGGAGATTAAAATGCAGGATTCTGCTGACCAACAACCATGCTGTCCCCGATTTCTTCCCAAATTATGAATCGAATGATCGATGATTGATTGATTGATTGTTAAAATGAATACTTACCTATGATTCCAGCGCTCAGTGATTGCATGGCCTGCAGATGTGGTGTAGCGCATGTTAACTCATCTGTACCAGGTGAAACTTCCAATCTACAGCTAATACTGACAGAAACTAACTAGTACGAGCATTCCCCAGATTGCAGTATGATCAAAGTTGTTGCCTCTTTCAGTGTAAATGTTATCAAAGCTATTGCTTTTTTTCAGTTTCGGTGTTCATACAGCCAAGCTAACCACCTAGAAGAACTGTTTTCGGATTATCAGACGACAGAAGGAATATGTCTTGTCTTGAAGGAAAGAAAGAAAGGAAAAGGAAAAAGAAATACATCGAAGCTACCTGCAAAAGATTTACAACAATGTGTAACCAATTAGCTGTTCGCGTTATGAAGGCTGGTGAAACCCAGTGTGAAAGGCCAGTGGCTAATAGCAAGAAACGTGAAAGAATTTACTGCATATTCTAAAGTGTATCAAATGAAAAGAAAAATACATTGAAACACACGCAACTGTATAGATGAATACGACAACACCCAAGAAATCAGTCTCATTTTCTGACAGGGCTAGACAGTAGAGTGCTAGACAGTAGAGGGCTAGACAGAGGGCTAGACAGTAGAGGGCTAGACAGTAGAGGGCTAGACAGTAGA
>JADBJO010003991.1:0-5000 GCA_016801955.1 Conus betulinus | reverse complement strand
CAGTGATCGCAAAAATAGGAAAGAAAAGTGTTTTCCAGTATGGTGAATGGTCACCCTGCCATCTCTGAGACCCTGCATCTGTTTTTTTTCACAGGAGACACAGGATACTGGGGATCCATGTCAACACAAATTCAGGAGGAAACCCGACCAGACCAGCGGACCAACCATTGGCGACCTCACCCAGCAGGGCAGACACCCCTCCACCTCTCCTCCAAGACAACATTTACTATAGACAAGCCCCAAGCAAATTCGGGATTACAAAAGCAAAAGATCAAATACAAGTAAAGGCCCTAATTCGATGATGAGAAAACTGTCTATATGACTAGTCACAGAGAGAGAGAGAGAGAGAGAGAGAGAGAGAGAGAGAGACAGACAGACAGAGACAGACAGACAGACAGACAGACAGAGAGACAGAGAGACAGAGAGAGAGACAGAGAGAGAGAGAGAGAGAGAGAGACAGACAGACACAGATAGACAGACAGACTTATCTTTACACTATGTATGCAGTGCATGTTTCCTTTTGTTGTATTCATCTATCATTCACACATCTATAGTAAACCTCAGTGTGCTTACTTTCACTTTTCTATGTTTTGTGCCTGTTGCTTAGCTCTGCATCAATTCGTGCTTGTCCCTGTTCAAATTCAGTTTATCCACTCACAGCTCAAGCACTCTTACGTGCATAAACGCACGGAAAATTAGACTTGACCCACATTGCAGTACGTCTGACAATCCCGGGAAATAGACCTGTATATTTTCATGTACTAGTCTTGGAAATTTGGTCTTCCTCAACCAGTAAGGGAGATAGTCGCAGTGAGCCTCCGACACAAGGTTTTTTTTTTTTTTTTTTTTTTTTTGCTGTCCCAATCTCTGCGACACCTCAGAGGCAGTGCATCCACGCCACTCATTCCGACACCCCGTCCACAACCCACAGCCCGGTCGGCCCCACCGCAGCCCCGGCACCGACAATCCACAGGGAGCAGTCACTGTCAAGTCGTGAAGAGGCAACCCCACTGGAGGAGACACTGCACTGCTGCCGAGTCACTTCGGTGGTGTTCAGTGGCGCCTGTTCTGATCTAACATACGCAGGACACCACCTACTAAGCCCCCTACTGACGACAATAATTGCTTAGTCGCGGAGCCGGCGTGAGTGAGCTCTCCCTCCGGAGAGCGCCACCACGTCCGTCCAACGACAGCCCCCATGGACTCGCCGATACCGGTGACCCCGTCGGACCAAAACCAAGGCCACAGACGTGGAGAGGACATCGAAACTGAGGTCACCATGAGAGCAGGGCATGAAGGGCCACAGAATTTGAGACTTTTTTTTTTTAATGCTGATCGATGACAATGAGGATGATGATGATTAAGATGATGCTACGGATTTCCATTTCAGTCTGAGACTACATGACAGGGCTGTACTCTACGCTTCCTTTCATAATATATCCCGGCGTCAACCAGGCCCGAGAGATACAGACACCTGCAGTGTTGGTCAGAAATTTGAGCAACACTCTCAGAACACATCCATTAAGTGGATGAAACTCGACTGTGTGGTCCCAGTCTTCCCAACTGAGTCCGCAGCAAACTCAACTCTGGGTAGGAGCCGGTCGGGGCAGAAAAACCCACATGACTCTGATGGGATTCGAACCCACGACCTCCCAGCCGGGAGTCCGCGACGCCAACCACCTCGCCACGGCGGCTGGGTGCCTCCGACTCAAGTTACCCTGTCCCATTTAAATGGGGGAACTCTCCATCAGCTGTAACTAATAAGGAATACAGTTGCAGCCCCTACTTGTGACAAGATTTCCAGCTTACCTCTTAATGCATCCACGTCCGGGGCCGCCAGGTTTTCCACGTTACAAAACGACCTCGCCCAGGCCAAGGTCAACAGTGCAGCGAAGACTGCAACCTGCTCTTTTCTGATCCACATGATGATTGGTGTCCCACGATTCACGTTCACCTGAAAGTATCGGGAAGCAAGACATAGTCGTTATTTTGTAGAATCATGACTTTAAAAAAAAAATTGACATGTCTAGTGCGAAGTACTTCACAGTCAACCTGCCCGTGTCTTGCACTGGCTTCAAGGCTAATGAATTACATTGTCCTGTGCTGTTTCATCGCCGAGGAGATTTCTCCGTGTGAGAGACACGCGAGTTACCCTGAGTTGAGATGTCTTTCTAGTGTAGCACTACTCATATTTTTCTTTTCTTTGTTTGTATGGTTTTGTCTACCTTTTTCTTTAGTTTTCTTTTTTTTTTTAATTCTGTGTTTCACCAGTAGTTTCTGCTGTCGACTTAATACTATTGATATCAAATTATTCTTTGTGAAAAACGCCACAGTGAAGAGACTAGAGCGTTGCATATTTCCCAATGAAATGGCCTGTTACGTAATCTTTGCGGAGGCTTTATCAAGTCTTCAAATCATGTTTAAAGAACACCATTCTTTACTTTGTGAACAACTTTCAAGTCATCTTATGTTCAACATCGTCCTGTAGTGTGTGAACAGTCGTCATGTCGTCTGTCTATTTTCAGAGCATACTTCATTAATTTGTGAAGATCTTATTTCATGTATTCCACACACACACCCACACACACCCTTTCTTTTTTTTTTGTTGTTGTTTCCAAATCTTTGCCAAGTCATTATCATAATGACGGAAGAATTGTTAGCCTGCACTTGTTTTACCCCACAACTAAATTGTTCAGCATCTTATTTCATTTATCTCTGTATTTAACATTGTTCTTTTAAGTGTGCGAACATGTAGTCTTCATGTAGTCTTTCTATTTTTCAGAGAACACTTTTACTTGTGAAGGTATCTTCCCTGCAGAGAATACTTTTCTTCTGTTTTTGAATTGTTTTCATTCCTTTTTTCATCATCCCGTTCTTTGGTTTTTGAGATGTTTGTGTCATCTTCAGTGCTTCAGAGAACACCATTCTTCAGTTTGTGAACAGTCTTCATAACTTATTTACCTCCAGAGAATATACGCAAGGTCCCCTTTTGGTGTTTTCAAAGCGTCATCATACCACCTTACTGTTTTTAGTCACTGCTGGGATGACTTGGCTGGCTACAGTGAACACAACTTTTTCAGCAACTTTATCTTTTCACAGACAGTCTTCATGATTCCCTTGGTTTTGAAACTCATCCTTGATGAAGAAGACCTGAGAGGTCGAAACGCGTCGTGTTTTGTCTTGTGATTCGTTTGTCTACTTTTTTTTTGCGGCGCATTATCACAATCATTTCAATTTTTTTTTTATGAATCAGTTAAATTGTTTAATTGCTTCAGTATTTTGTGTGTTCCATCTTCTTTGGTGGAAAGGGCCGTCTTGTCAACCATCAAGGTTTTTTTTACAGGGGGCAGCTGGTATCCATTCTTGAGGCCTGCTGAACATGTATGGCTCATGGCTACTCTGGAGATGACCTGCATTGCCAACATTAGAATAACTGGAGACCTTGCACAGCTAGATGCTGTGCCAACTTCCAAATTGGTCTAGCATACATTCTTCAAGGGCAAAACAGATATAAGGACAGTTTCTTTTTTTTTTCTTCTTCTTTTGGATGATGGCAACACTAAGATGTCACACCATGTCAGTCGACTGTGGTTTTCATCGACAACACACAGAAGTCGCTGCGAGCATTTGTTTTGTTGTTGTTGTTCTTTTCGCAGTTGTTGTTGCTCTAGTATCTACAGTTTAAATTCAACATGGATACTTACACGTGTCCGGTGTTTTTCTTGTCCCTGTTGTTTGCTCTTTTATAGATGACTGCGTACACTGGTCTGAGAATTTTGATGGTCTAGTGACAATGGGTCGATTCCCTGCGAACGTTTAAAGATGTCTGGTTATTTTGCTACTCAAGTGTGTATACGTTATTGACGAGTGCTCACTTGTGTCGAATTCTGTTGATTGATTTTATTTCCTTTATCTCGTTATTATTATTATTATATATTATTATTATTATTATTATTATTATTATTATCGTTACTAGTAGTATCATCATTATTACTATCTTTATTCATTGTGCGATTGTCATAGTTAGTTTTAGTTTTCGAAATAGTTCTTTATTACAGCATACACTGAACAATTTGAAAGTAGGCGAAAACGAGGGAAGTAGTTAGTAGGTTTTTAAGTCATTTGAAAGACCTGACAAAGTGAAAGAAAATATGGGGGGTGAGTACGCATAATATGAAATAAAATGAAATGAGCATATGCGAGAGAGAGAGAGAGAGAGAGAGAGAGAGAGAGAGAGAGAGGGAGATGAGAGAGAGAGAGAGAGAGAGAGAGAGAGAGAGAATACGAATGTTTTTATTGAGCTGACAGCTTGTCTTCATAATGCTCTCCCTTAAAAGAGACACAAACAGACGCACGATCAATTAACTTGGAAAGAGCCCCAAAAGGGATATTAAAACAAAAGTAGTCACGACAAAGAAAAAAAAAGAAGAAAAGAATCATCCAGAAAGATATGTGCATAAGCGTTTACACATGATATGAAGTTCATAAAGCAAATGATGAGAGGAGAGACTTCAGGAGAACAATCACAATTTAATCATGATGAAGTGTGTAAACTAGATCAGACGAGAGAAACAGGGTGGTTAATTCATCTAGAAAGGAAAGATGGCTCGAATCTCTCTGTTTAAAGGTTCACGCACCCACAGACCACAGGCATGGGGGATGGGGGGGGGGGGGGGGGGGGGGGGGGGGGGTCGGCAAGCAGCAGTTTCAGTTGTTTGGGTTGAGCCAATCCTGTACACTAGGAAACAAAGAAGAAAAGAGAAACGTTCTCACCAGGAAGGAGAGATCTGGTCGAAGAATGTGGTGATGGGGAGGACGGGGTCCAGAATCTCCGACACTCTCTTTGCCTATTCTCATCCCATCTATACTTGCTCAGAAGGCTGGGCACAATTCATTATAAAAATGAACAACTGACGACCTTCATTAGAGTGTTTACTAAGATAAAAGAAACAACAAACACATCAACCAAAAGTCAACTGCACATCAGTTGCTGAACGACG
>JADBJO010003990.1:215000-218226 GCA_016801955.1 Conus betulinus | reverse complement strand
TTTTGTTGCGTTCTGTGTCATCGCCCTTCTTGACCTCTTCAGCTGAACTTCTCTCAACGCTTATGTGAACTGAACTACTTGAAATCTGAGTTGAGAGAGAGAGAGAGAGAGAGAGAGAGAGAGAGGAGAGAGATCGAGAGAGAGAGAGAGAGAGAGAGAGAAATGCAAGTTGGAATAAAAAAGAAAGTCCGCTCACAATCTATAGACATCGTACACAGGAAGAGTGTGTGTGCGTGTGCGTGCGTGCGTGCGTGCGTGCGCGCGTGTGTTTGTGTGTGTGTGTGTGTGTGTGTGTGTGTGTGTGTGTTGTGTTGTGTGTGTGGGTGTGTGTGTGAGTATGTGTGTGAATGTGTGTGTGTTGTTGGGTGTGTGCACACGTGTGTCTGTTCGGATGTGATGTGTTTGTGTGTGTGTTAAACGTGCGCGCGCGCATTCACCATTGTGTGCATTGTGTGTGTAATTGCATGTGTTTGCTGAGTGTGCATTGTGAATATACGCGCTTGTGTGCACACGTGAGAGAGAGTGTGTGTATGTGCACTGGTGCCTGTGGGCTTGTTTTCTTGTGTATGTATGTATTGGTTTGCGTTGTATTTGTTTGTACATATGGTGTGTTTGTTGTTTGTGCATTGTATATGTATGTGCACGTATGTGCGGGTGAGTGTGTGTGTGTGTGTGTGTGTGTGTGTGTGTGTGTGTGTGTGTGTGTGTGTGTGGTGTATGTGTGAGCAAACACATGCGGTTTGCGAGACAGAACGAGAGAGAGAGAGAGGGACAGTGTGTGTGTGTGTGTGTGTGTGTGTGTGCGTGCGTGCGTGCGTGCGTGCGTGCGTGTGTGCGTGCGTGCGTGCGTGCGTGTGTGTGTGTGTATGTGTGTGTGTGTGTGTGTGTGTGTTGTGTGTGTGTGTGTGTGTCACAGACACAGAGAGAGAGAGAGAGAGAGAGAGAGAGAGAGAGAGAGAGAGAGAGAGAGAATGGAACTTCCAATGAAAATCTTATTTATAAAAGGATACTGATACTCGACATTTTCTACCCAATAAATGAACATTTCTAAGTCAATGTTTAATCCTTCGAATTTCTTCTCAGCTGGTAAAAAATGACATAGACTTAAATGACATGAAATAAAATGAAGAAAAAAAAAAAGTACAGTCGGCTGAACAAATGTAGTCAATACATAAATTAGCTGTTGGGCTTTTTCAGTTTGTCGGTGTTGTGCCATCCTTTTTCACTGAAAGGTTGTCGGTGGTGTTGCCATCCTTTTTCACTGAAAGGTTGTCGGTGACGTGCCATCCTTTTTCACTGAAAGGTTGTCGGTGACGTGCCATCCTTTTTCACTGAAAGGTTGTCGCTGGTGTGCCATCCTTTTTCACTGAAAGGTTGACTGTCGCTGTTTTCCGATTCACATGTGTATCAAAACGAGTCTCCGCAAACACAGAATTGTGTTTGTTTGTTTGTAATCTTTAGATTTGTTTTTTGACAGACCAGACAGAAGCTGTTTAAAAAGGAGGGTTCATCTGGCCACTGCTGTGACCTCGCGTCCTACGTTACGTCATCGTGCAAGTTGGCCTCTCTTGCTCAAATGACAGTTGACGTCTCAGTTGCAATGTTCCTTCTCGCATTCGTATAAAATCACTTGGTGTGGACAGGCGTTGAATTGAAGTGTCTCCAGCTTTAGATGATTCTTTTCGTGTTTCTATATATCTTTTTGTTTACCTTCTATTCAAACCAACTTGCACTTTTCGTCAGAATTTCTAGAGCATTTGTACACATTTGTAAATAATACCAGCTTCCGTGTTGTTGTTGTTTTTTTAATAGTATTTCTGAAGTATAATGTATTATGTTCAAATCTACCGACTTGCACGTTCTTTTATTATTTTTTTTTAGAACATTTTAATGTCATTTCTTAATATCCAAGCACTGATCTTACGCTGCTCTTTTTTAAAACATCTGTATAATTTCGAAAAAAAAACTAACTTGCATGTTACTCAAGTATTTCTAGAGCATGTTGTATGTTTTCTGAACACACAAATCTGTATGAATCTTTCGTATTTCTAAAGTGTTTTGCACAAATCCAAATGTACTTATTTGCATTTTTTTATAGTACTTCTAGAGTATTTTGTGTGTCCTTTGTAAACATAATACCTGCATCTTTCGTTGACATTTCTAGAACATTTATATTGATATCTTTTGAATAATATACAAGCTTGCATGTATACTAGCTACTATATTTCTTCGTTATTTCTATGGTATTTGTTATCCATATCCATATGCGTGGTGGGTTTTGTTTTCATTACTATTTTGAGAGCATTCTGTAAATTTCAAAGCATACCAATATGCACGTCTGTTTGGTATCTGTTGAGCATTTTGTACCATTTCTAAACAGCACCTACAAGCTTCTTAATATTCCTAGAGCTTTCCTATTCTTTTCTGTGAAAAATCCCTCTGAATGTTTCACACGAAAGAAAACATGGCCATGTTTTCTTTTCAAGGCCAGCGAGTGTAGGACAACGGGTACGGTAAATGAGATGCACAAGATAATCCAAATATGCCCCTCCCCCAAAGAATGCCCTGTCGTGTTTCTTAGTAGGGAATTAGTGTCAACAGCAGAAAAGAAGAAGGTTTCAAACGAACCTGTTACTGGTCGAACGCTCCCACGAGCTCGCAGCCATACGACGTCGAACTTGGTCAATCAAACCAGCCAGTTCACATTTTGAAGGTAAAAAGGAACGGGGGCAAACAATACATGTATGGTTTACACATATCGTCGGTGGGAGAGGATTCCATCACCTCAGGGGGGTACCGGTGTTGGAAGGTCCTGGTCTCTCTGGCTGTCTCGGGCTTGCTGCTGTGAGTGGGGTAAATGTGCACGAGGCCTTTGTGGAAAAAGAGCCCCCCTGTTCATGCATCGCCTCACCACAGGGTACTTGTCATGGTTACGAGGGTATAGCTCGTTTCACACGCGGGCTGCTCACACATTTTTTACCACTTCTTTAATGTTTGTTGCTGTTGTTGTTGTTGCTTCTTCCTTGTTCCGTTTTCCCCCCCCCCTTTTTTTTTTTTTTTCTTCTTTTTTTCTTCTTTTGTCTTTTTCTTCTTCTTCTTTTTCTTCTTCTTCTTCTGTCGTCCCTTCCTGGATCCTTCCCTTTTTCTTTCTATCATCATCCCTTTCTTTCCTCTCTGTTTTTCTTCCTTTCATTCCTATTTTTCGTTCTTGTGGTCTTTTTGTTGT
>JADBJO010003990.1:185000-207500 GCA_016801955.1 Conus betulinus | reverse complement strand
TGATGACAACTGAGAGGGTTTAGAAGACGGGACGGGACAGCGATCTCAAAATTACGACGTGTCCTAACTGAGTTTCCATCGCGTGAATTTCCTCCCTTTTTTTCCCTGGCATTCGAGGTGTATTTCAAGCAATCAAATCAAGGTAGTTGTATTTCAAGCTATTAACGTGGTTGTATTTGAAGCTCTTAACGTGGTTGTATTTTCAAGCTATTAACGTGGTTGGATTTTAAGCTATTAACGTGGTTGTATTTCAAGCTATTAACGTGGTTGTATTTCAAGCATTTAGCGTGGTTGTCGTCACACGTGCACACACAAACTCAGTGGAGATACTTGAACATGTACTTTTCATAAAAAAAAAAAAAATTATAAATGCTTCATTTTATATTCAGCATATCGTAAGCTAAGTTTAGTAACTATAAATTAGATTAACAAATAGCCATAATGGCAAATTTCGCTTTTGATTTTTTTTTTTTTTTTCACGCGTGGTTTTTAGCTGTTTTGTTCTCTGTCTAATTTTGGCCTGAAGTAGTCTGAATCGATGTCATGAGTATTACAACATTTGCAAATTAACGTAATGAAACGAAATCCTCTTTCAGTTTTTCTTTTCGAATTGTCTGGATTTTACGTTTCCGGTTTTTGTTCTTGTCTCTCTGCTTATCTTGTCTTTTTTTTTTTTTTTTTTTTTTTTGTCTCATGCTTCTCATTCCGTTACCCCAATCAACTGGTGAATACGGTGTTCTCTTCTTCCCAGTCGAAATGAAATAACGTACCCCGACATATACAATAATATTTGAACGACAGAGAAGAGGATAAAGAAACACAGACGAAGTTTTAAAGAATCAGAATCTGATTCAGCCTTTTTCCTGTTTAGATTACAATTCAGCTTCAATGTGACCGAGGTAAGTGCTGTGAGGTGCTGGGGGTCAAAGAGGAAATCTCTCAGAGTTATACTCAGCCTTTTTTTTTTTTGTGGCCCCGTGCAACCAAAAATAGCGAAAGCCCTGTGATTGGTAGAAGGAGCCAACGGCATTTTCACTCCCTCAAACCGGTCTTTGTGTGGACCGTTACAAGCTCTCAAGATGCATGGTCTGTGAACATGTGCAATCCATGACATTCGACCTAAAGGGCCTACTCTTCCGGAGACTGGTGACAGTATTTAGCGTGTGTGTAAGATATCATGCATGCTTGCGCACGCAGAATCGCGGTTTCTTTAGTCTCACTCTAATTACTTTTCAGGACCTGAAGCCAGAACAAAACATTTACTCCGAGGAAAAAAAAACCCCCAACAACCGAATGGTACCACGGAGACACGAACCCGCAACCCCAGCATCAGCAGAATCACCAGTCCGATGCTTTACCAACAGAGCCATCCGGAGGACTCCAGCCCAATAAAAAGCAGATTTTGTGGGATACAGGCGATCAGATTAAAGTCTTCATTTCTGCTGATCCCTTCGTCATCGCGCTTTGAAACATAATGATGGTGACATACAAAGAATAAAAACAAATCGTGCTGTAAGTTCCTATTGTTTTCGGACGGAGGAACGCAGCACACTGGGTATACAGGACAAGAATGGTTTGGAGCGGGGTAACGCACTTTCAATGAGTGCGGGTCGCTGTGATTTCAAGCGTGGGACGACTCTCTCGCTCCTCTCCTCTCTCTCCTCTCTCTCTCTCTCTCTTTGTCTGGTAGTTTGTGTTTTTTTGTTTTTGTTTTTTTTTTGTAACCTTTTCTCTCTCTGTTTTTACTGAAACGTTGAAGCTGAAGTTCAGATTAATCCTCGTTTGTTTTTGTGTCAGGAGGGAAGGTTGGTGTGCATTTGCGTGAAATCTCTCGTGGAATCTCTCGATCTCCTCTCTCTCTCTCTCTCTCTCTCTCTCGTCTCTCTCTCTCTCTCTTGTGAACTCTTACTCTCTCTGTGTTTTTACTGAAGGTTGACAAAAGTTCAGACTCATCCTCGTTTCGTGTGTTAGGGGGAAGATGTGCGTTTGTATGCCTCTCTCGCTCTCTCTCTCTCTCTCTCTCTCTCTCTCTCTCTCTCTCTCTCTCTCTCTCTCTGTGTGTGTGTGTTTTTTTCTCTTCCCATGTCTGCTTTACTAAAGGTTGACAAAAGTTCAGATTCATCCTTGTTTTGTGTATTTGGGGAATGGATGTGCGTTTTTCTGTGCGTCTTACACACACACACACACACACACACACACACACACACACACACACACACACACAAAGCACATACAGAGAGAGGAGAGAGAGAGAGAGAGAGAGTCTGTCTGTCTGTTTGTCTGTCTGTCTGTCTGTACCTGTCTCCTAGTCTCTCTGTCTCTCTGTGTCTATCTGTCTCGTCTCTGTCTGTCTCTCTCTATCTCTGTGTGTGTGTGTGTGTGTTGTGTGTAGTGTGTGTGTGGTGTGTGTGTGTGGTGTGTGTGAATGTGTGCATGTGTGTGTGTCCACACGCGCGCGAGTGTGTATGTGTGCGTGTGTGTATGTGTGTGTGTGTGTGCGTGCGTGCGTGCGTGCGTGCGTGCGTGCGTGCGTGTGTGTGTGTGTGTGTGTCTGTGTCTGTGTGTGTGTCTGTGCCTGTAACATGCTGTATGTTACATTCTCTGGTGTGTACAAGAATAACAACGACAGACAAAAGATTGTACGACAAATCTGGAGGATCACCCACGTATAAGGTTAAAGTACTCTGGTCCAATGGCTGCAAAGGCCAATGAACTTCTCACAGATTGGATACGTCAAGGGCACGGACACTACGGAAGAAAGGAGCCACCCAGTCTCTTCCCGCCGCCTTCAACGACCCTGAACTGAATCAAGTACCCATTCACTGCCCAGTGGACAGCCACACGGTGTTCAAGCAGGGGGGCTGGAATAGCCCAGTTGGTAGAGCGCCGGACTCGTAATCCAAGGGTTGCGCGTTCGAATCTCCGCCGGGCCGTTTCGGTACAGGGGGATTTCTCCCTCGGAGTTTAACATTGGTTCTGACTCCATTCCCCATACAGTCCTTCGAATGAGACTATAAACTGAGGGTCCGTGTGTGAACGCACGCAGAACATCTTGCACACGTAAAATCCCATCACAACTTTCGGAAGAGAAGGCCAGTTTGGCCCGTTGGTATGGATGACACATTACACATAGCATGCACCTTCCCAAAGATGGGCTATGGCAGCCTTAGTGGCGGGATAAAAAAAACGGTCATGCACACAAAAGTCCACTCCTTTTAGGGTAGATGGGATTAATATTTGCCTGTCCATATAGGGACTGTCCGCGGGAGTATCAGCCTGCGTACGCAGAAGAAGCAGAAGAAGGTGTTGAAGCCATACGACAGAGGTTCGAACTCTTGACTGTCGGCTCCACAGTGAACACTCTAACCATTCGACCATGGCATAGACCTTATCAAAAAAAAAAAAAAAAAAAAAAAAAAAAAAGCAAATTTTAGAGAAGAAAGGGTATTAAGTCCGCCGGACGGTACAGACAAACCAGGTTGCAGGGGCAAAACACAATGCATTTCGACCTCTTGGGTCTTCTTCAGGCAAAAAACAAACAAACATCTAGGACAATGAAAACGAAAGAAAGAAACTTGTTTTTGTTTCATCCAACACCCTTTTTGCGCCGAATATCAGAAGATTGCTAGTTTTTGTTTTCATTGTCCTAAATGTTGTTTGTTTTTGCCTGAAGAAGACCCAGGAGATCGAAATGCATTGAGTTTGTCTGTGATCCGCTTGTCTGTATCATCCGGCGGACCTATACCCTTTCTTTTTAAAAATTTGCTTCATTTTCTGCCCTCAGACACCTGCTTTGAAACCAAAAAACCAACCCGAGCCAAAGTCAGTTAATCAGAAATCAGTTAAATTAACGCGATAGTCACTGGCTCTCGAATGCCTTCAAAAACGGATCACCGAACGCTCACACATTTAAAAAAAAAAAATTAAAAAAATAAAAAACATTTCCCATATGACTTCTAAGGGTGTAATTATCTCAAAAAATCAAAATCAGAGGAGAAAGAATGGTCAGTATGGTTTGACTCTGTTTTCACGGCAGGCTGATCGCATACCACACGGCACCATACCTCATGGTTCCGCACCCAGTGGCAGCGTAGCGTGTCACACCAAAGTCGTCACGCGGTCATGAACACCACGTAAAAGAGACGTAATGGCCACAGTCTGATGCGGAGGCAGAGACAGACGTTAAACTGGTGTCGGTTTAGGAAACAGGGGAGTGTGGGACGGGTAAGGATGACGGTGGTGATAATTGGGTGTGTGTGTGTGGTGTGTGTGTGTGTGTGTCTGTGTTTCGGTTTTGTGTTTTGGGGGTTTTTTGCTGCGTACGATACCAGGTTCCAATTCTTCCCTCGCTTCCCTTCCTTCCCAGTCGTTCGTGACAAGGCGTAAAAGGCGAGTGATAATCTGTTGTCTTGAATCATCTGTGCTTGTCTCTTATAGTAGATTCTTCCTGACACTAATGTGGGTTTAACCGTATAAAGATCTACCGGATCGACGAAAAAAGGAGCACAACGTGGTTAAAAGGTTAGTAACCGTTTTCAAACCCGTCCAAATCTCATTGAAATTATACTGTCATCATGGTATAATCGTCGGAGTTAATAACGATAATTGATTTTAAAAAAATCCTGTATTTACGAAACATCAGGACAAAAAATTTTTTGTTTGTTTGTTTGTTTGCTTGTCTTTCTTGTTGTTTTGGTTGTTGTGTTATTGTTGTTTGTTGTTGTTGTTTTTTGGGAGGTTAGTCATGAGTCCGCTCTGGGTGTGACACGATTGGGACAGTCTGAGCTGGCCTTTGACCTCATCTGTCGCTGTATTGGGTTGTTGTTTGTTTTTTTTACCCTGCCGTCCCCATTCTCTTGTCTCCCGTGTGTCTTCCAGCTTTGCCACCACTTCTCCACCCTCCACAATGTCCCATCTTGCCACGCCTATACCTATACAACCCTTTCACCACCACCCGTTCTGTTATAGTCGTCATCTACCCATTTTCCCCTAGTTGTCTCGCTGCCCCCCCCTTTTTTCCATTCCCTGCGGTCTCGTTCACAACATCTGCCGCATTTGTTTCCTGATCTGGGGCTACCCCAGTCGTCCTTTGTCGCATTTTGCTTTTTTTCCAGTCTGAGACAAAACGGCCAAATAAAGACAAAGGGAGCTTTGAGATTTTGTTGTGTGTGGATTGTGCTGTGCAAGGGAAAAGTAGGAAGTATTGTTTTCTTTTTATCTCTTTTCTCTCTCGTCCTGTGTTCGTTAAAAAAAAAAGACGCTTTCGCCAAAATATCCAGAATTTTAGTGGTGTCCTTTGTAAATAAAAATAACGTCACTTACACACTGTTGTGTGCTTGTTTGTTTGTTGTATGTTCCAGTGACGTTGCAGTCTGTTTCATCTTTTTGTTGTGTAAAGCTGTCTGTGAGACAATACGGGCAAATAAAGACAAAGGAGCTTTGACATGATATTGGTCTAAGCTATCTGTTGGAAAAAAAAAACGGACAAACAAAGACAACACACACGCCAGAAATTCGAATTACATACAGTGCACAGAGAGAGACGAGAGAGAGAGGAGAGAGAGAGAGTGAGGAGAGAGAGGAGAGAGAGAGAGAGAGAGAGAGGGAAAACGAACGAATACTTGAACCAAGTTTTATATAAAGAGGGTAGTCTGAAAAGCGTTTAGATATGCTTTCCTACATCCATCTTTGCGCACACGTTAAAAAAAAAAAAAAAAAAAGTGCAAAAACTGCAAACAAAATTGGGGGACGAAGACAAATGCTATCCAAAAGTAAACAAAAAAAGTGTTGTGTGTGGGGGGGGGGGGGGGGGGGGGGGTGGGGGGGTAGAGAAGGGGGGGATAGAGAAAGAAGAAAGAATAAGCCTAAAGTGGGGTAGAAAACATGCAAAATTTAAAAGAGACAAGCAGACAGATGTAAAGAGGAGTACACAGAAAAAAAGTGTGACGATGTGATGGAGTGATAGAAAATGTGTGTATGTGTGTGCGTGCGAGTATGCGTAACGTGCGTGCGTGCGTTCGCGCGCGCGAGCGTATGTGTGTGGTGTGTGTGTGTGTGTGTGGTGTAGTGTGGTTTGTGTGTGTGTGTGTGTGTGTGTGTGTGTGTGTGTGTGGGTGTGCTGTCGCGCGCGCGCGCGCGCGCGAGCGCGCGTTTATGTGTGTGTGTGTGTGTGTGTGTGCGGCTGCGCGCGCGCGTGTCTCACGATCACACACACTCACAGAGAGAGAGAGAGAGAGAGGGAGAGAGAGAGAGACGCGGAGAGAGAGAGAGAGAGTGTAGATGCGCCGGTCGAAGCGGGGACGCGCGCGCGTTCAATTGTGTGTGTATGCGCCACCCTCGCGTGCGTGCTCTCATTTACGCGCACGGAGGATGAGAGAGAGGAGAAGTGGGAGACCTGGGGGAGAGATGAGAGAGAGAGAATGATAAGCGTGTAATTTAAAGGGGAGTAATGCAAGCCCATTTTATGAGAACTCCGATAGAAGTTGATTCCCTTAAACGCGTCCGACTTTCTGCGTGGTGTGTGGTGTGTGTGGTGTGTGTGTGTGTGGTGTCTGTCTGTCTGTTGTGTATTCCGTAGACAGTCGCATCAGTTTTGTTTTTTTTTCGTACCACATTATGCAAACGATGGCAAATCATCAATGTTGGTCCGCTATGGAAAACATAATAAATGTGATTTACTCTACGGAGACATCTATCTCTCAAACAGGACAGAGCAAAATCAGAGTGATCGCACGCATCCATTTTGCGTCCAATTTGACGAGGTAAGTGATTTTTCGTTCTTCGTTTTCATTGTCTTGAATGTTTTTTTGTTTCTACCTGAAAAAAGACCAAAGATGTCGAAACGCGCCGTGTTTTGTCTCGTAATTTGTTGTTTGTCTTTTTCATTCAGCGGAATAGTAGTTTTTTCTCTACGAGTGACAGTAGCAAGGAATGTTTTATAAAGTAACCACGAGCAAACATATTCTGATTTGTTGATGACACACAATCTTTGCAGAATGGAGGTTTAAATAATCTTTTGAAAGAAACAATAAAGATCGAAGAGACCTTTAGACGAGTTTGAAAGCTTAGACATGAATTAAAAGAAAAACATTTATACTATGGCTAAGATGAGAAGAAAAGAAGAAAGTCAACAAAATGCATACGCCACATCTTGAGTTGGAATGATTTTAAGATAGTAGGAATATCGCTCTTTGTAAGCCTATCAACCTTACAAACTTAAAGCGTGGGAAAAAGCATAAAAATGAAACAGCTACGCGAACAATGACGAGATCATTTTTTACTCAGGTACGGATAATTTCTATTTTACTCAGGTACAGGATAATTTCAATTTCACTCAGGTACGGATAATTTCAAATTTTAAGTCCCTAATGCTATCAAAAGTCGTGTACCTTTGGATGCTTTTTGCCCAATACACCCAAGGATTTTCTCGATGGTTCGCATGATTTTTTTTTTAAGAGTGAAAGTTGCATAAAAAAAAACACGTGAATGAGGCATTACATTTCAAGATTTTTATTGCTATACATCTAATCTTTAAAGTCAGGGAGGCTTTTAGAAAAAAAAAAAAGGGTTGCAACCCATCATTGAAAGTCGACCATAGCATTGTTCTGTCAGAGAAAAAAGGCGGGGGGACAGGGGGGGGGGGGGGGGGGGGGGGGGGATGGTTGGGGGGGGGGGAGGTCGAAGGCGGGGAGGAGGTCGGACAAAATTACCCGCTTGCTATTGATGAACAGAACATTCGGGAAAAAAAATACGTTTCAGTACATGAAGAATTTTGCAATAGAAATAAAAAAAAATAAAAAAAAATTTTTTGAATGGGAGGAAATCAATAGGTCTAATATTTTACCAGATAATAATCAAGGGGGTGTGAATATAAACAGATTAAGTTAACCATATACGCATAGAAGAGAGCAGTTTTTTTGTGCTCTATGTTGCGTTTATGAATGGAAGCAATATGTGAAACAACTTTTCTAGGTTATACAACTATGATTAAAAAGGCCAAATATTTTTGTCACATCATGACTGTCAATCATAAACAGTAAAACAAATGGAGTAGTCTTTGCTCCCATAAGGAAACCTAACACAGAGTAACTTTTATTCAAGACTGGCACAGCCTTTTAAACTTGAATAAAGTCAGACAAATACAAAGACAAAGAATCTAATAGTGGGGGAAAAACAAGCGCAGGCCAACAACTAAATTGGTTCTCATAGTAAGGACTTGGCAAAACTTTGAAGACAATTTAGTTGTTGGCCTGCGCTTGTTTTCCCCCACTATTAGATTCTTTGTCTTTGTATTTGTCTGACTTTATTCAAGTTTAAAAGGGCTGTGCCAGTCTTGAATAAAAGTTTACTCTGTGTTAGGTTTCCTTATGGGAGCAAAGACTACCCCACTTGTTTACTGTTTATTGTTTACTGTTCCCTGCCCTCATTTCATTTTCCAATTTCGTTTTGATTAAATCGAGGTTATTTGTATTTGTTTCTGTCTGTCTTTGTGTTTGTCCTTTGATCTCCCTTGCATCCTTGGGTGGATCCTCAAGCGTAGGCTCAAAGAGATTGCCCCCTACATTTTATACTATTTTGCATAATATCTGTAGTTTTTCAGCAACTTTTTTCCTCCCCACACTTTCGTTTGGTTTTCCTTTACTACTCTTCGCTGGGCTGCTTTGGGGGTGCTATTGGATTCTTTTTTGCACCCTTGGTGGTGAGAACACCACGGTATTATGGACTGTGGTGTGTCTCTATTTGACGCCAGGAGGGCAGATACAGCCAGTCGTGTCTCCCTGATGAGTTTTCCGACCCAGCAGACGAAAGACCTCGGAGCAGGCAATACAAATAAAGACCTCGTAACAGGGCAATATAAATAAAGGCCTCGGAGGAGCAGGCAATACAAACCTCGGAGCAGGCAATACAAATTATATCTGCCTTTTAAAAGGGATTACGATGGCAATACAAATATATCTACCTTTAAAAGGGATTACGATGGTTCCTTTATATAGCCAGTGAAGAGTTTTCAGATTTTCTTAATTTCATGTTCCCAGTTTTTACATCTCTAACTTCCTGCGGGCCCGCCCTCCGTAAGTTCAAAAGTTTTTGCCAAGTCATTATTATGAAGACAATTTAGTTTTTGGCCTGCGCTTGTTTTCCCCCACTATTAGATTCTTTGTATTTGTCGGACTTTATTCAAGTTTAAAAGGCTGTGCCAGTCTTGAATAAAAAAGTTACTCTGTGTTTGTGTAGGTTTCCTTATGGGAGCAAAGACTACCCCACTTCTTTACTGTTCCCTGCCTCATTTCATTTTCCAATTTCGTACAGCACAGAGCATATATTCGTAAGAGGATGCATACATGTAAATCTTTACCAGGAAAAAGCGTCATACAAAAAAAACGGGCATATTAGTTTCTCTTTAATAAAATGCATTATACTTTTCATGTCACTCTGTTTACAGCAATGAATGTTTTCATTTACTTTATTGTAATCATATTGGTAACGTAAATGTGACAGAAAAATCACCTACGCTAACAATATATTAAAAGGTACTGAGCCAGAAATGGAACAGAAAAAAAGCGATTTTTTTTACTTGAATTTTTTTAGCTTCAATAGTGGTACCTGAATGAATTTTTTTTTTAAATTGAAATAAATCAATAGGAAAAAAAAAAAAACTTGTTTCATCAAAGAGCCATGCGACACAAACATAAACAAATGGTGTGCATCCTAGCATATCTCATCCATGCAAAGACCAATTATATAAGTATATCGTTGCAAGACACAAATCCTGAGGGAAAAAAAAGTAAACTGATAAACTGATTTTCATTATGATTTGAATGTAAATATATGTGTAGTTTAAAACAAAATTGGGAAATCAGATGTGTAATATAAATGTTTAATTTGTTTGAAAAAAAAAAAGATAAGCCTGCAACGACACAATTTGGAAATCTAATGTTTTAGTTTTAAAATTGAATTAATCTTATCAAAAGGAAAGAAAAAAGAAGCATATGACGAAATGCATGGACAAATTAGATTTAAAACTGTTTCAGTTCTGGGTATCACAATTTCCCTATGCAAAGAAGACATCTGATGTAAAATGGAAATGTATCTGTTTCCCTCGGGGAAAAAAAGGGCATAGCGATAACAGTTTATCTATCTTGGGCTTGGGAGTATACTAGATTTGTTAGATCATAGTAACTGTTTCCCGTGGAAATTAACTATTGTCACTGTTTTCTTGAATAATAATTATTGTTTTCCTCTGCGAAATAGGTTAAAAACAGTTTTTAAGGCTTATGAAGTAAGAAGAAAATCCCATAATCAATAATGACGTCTAACAAAAAAAAAACAAACAAAAAAATAGTAAGGAAAACAGGAACGTGTCAATGAATTTGGAATTATAAAACGATCTAAAAACTTCTACGTAACTTTCTCGACGGTGACGACGATGAAATGTTACCTGTGGGTGGTTACATACCAAATCATCGACATGTTTTAAGTCTCGGATTCAGTCCGGATTCAGTCCACTCAGTAGTTTTATTTAACGTGCCTTGTTATAGTTGACAGTTTCGCAAACGATAACTAGATATAAAATCACAGTTTTTATTTTCATTACACCTATACAACCTATCATATAGAACGCCCATTGTTGTGCCGAATTTGACAAGATAAGCGATTGTTCGTTCTTCATTTTTTGTTGTCCCGAGTTTTTGTTTCTTTCTTGCCTGAAGGAGACCTAAGAGGTCGAAACGTGTCGTGTTTAGTCCTGTAAAGTCGTTTTGTCCCTGTTATCTGGCACAGTTAACTCAAAACATTTTAAAATCTATGATACAGAATCAAGGCATTGAAATTTAGATCTTGATAATCTGACAGTGTCGACATGAGCAATTTCAAGCTTCAGTGGTAGTAAGTAATGCATGCACCACATAAACTGAATCTGACATTTTTGACCGTTATCAGTCAGTATTTATGATTCATGTTTGATAGTTATAAAAAAAAAAGTACTGATTACTGCAGTGGTAGTGATGTATACACCACATAAACTACATCCGACGTTTTAATAGTTATCAGTATTGATGATTCATGTTTGATCGTTACAAAAAAAAAAAAAAGTTAGATTTTCGCCCATATACCTCGTAGCCTTTATAACAAAACACCAATTACGGATGCAGCACAGCAAACAAATCCTTTGCAGATACGTGAGCAACATCACGAGAGAACTTCGTGTATCACGTGTTGAGCCTTCGCTTTCGGGAGGCCTGTCCTCAGCTCAGCTACTTGTCTTGGCCATGTGCGCAATTCACCAGCCGTTAATCAGGAGGGTCACTGGAATTCAGGCGACGTGATCAGCATAGGGTTTCACAACCATGGGGCGCCACCTTGTTTCTTCTGCTTCCTCTTCTTGCGGCGGACTGCCAGGGCAATGAGTACGGATGCCGCTGCCGCGTTGGCACCGGTCACCATGACGATAGGCAAGAGGGGAGAGTGACGTCTGGGTCTGGGGCACAACACGAACAAACAACAAAACCAGCTGAAATAGGCATGTTCGTTTTGAAAGCTCTCTGTCTCTCTCTGTCTGTTTTTGTCTCTCTGTCTCTGTCACTCTGTCTGTGTCTCTCTGTCTCTCTGTCTCCTGTCTGTCTGTCTCTGTCTCTGTCTCTGTCTCTGTCACACACACACACACACACACACACAACACACACACACACACACACACACACACACACACACACATACCTACGCACGGACTCCCACACACGCGCTCACGCACGCACACACACACACACACACACCAATATTTCCATGCAATGATACAAAGATACATTAACACATCCTTCAAGTCTATGGTTAAAGGTCATTGTTTTCAACAGGCATTGTTTCAACACGCAACATTTTAAAACCAACCCCTTCACTCATGTGCTCCACTCCCCATTCTGATACTATCAATGCTGTTCTGGAAGGTACATTTATGAATAGGCACAGTGCATCATTGAAGATTTTTCTTGTGGTTTTCATCTTGAAGGGATTCATATTAGCCTACTTAAATCGATAAGTCTTTACGACTGTACAAAAAGAAAATAATATGGCAAATGGATCAACGTGCAGTATGTTTAGCAAAAGCTGAAAGCAGAGACAAAAAACACCACCATTAGAAGGACGACCGGGAGAAGCGCAGACCGCTTACATGGTCGGAGAGATTCTTGAAAAGAATGTTCCCCATCAGGAATAGAAATAATGCGTAAGGCCCACGGCTCTGCAAGAGTTGCTTCCCATGTACTTTTTCTTTAACAGGCCATAACAAATACGAAATGTCGGTGTTTACATCACCAAGCAGTTTTAACGGTCCAAAATACATCATTTCAGAGACAGTTATCCATCCAGGAACAGTCACTTCTCACGCTCATGTTCAGAAGAAACTTTGTAATAAATTGTCTCAGCGGATCCTGGATCCGCCGTTTCCTCCGGTTCCTTACCACAGATCCGCATCAAAATGTAACGGTTTTCTTTCTTGCACCTAAGTCCATCTTTCCACCAAGTTTCGTCCAATCAGTTGAACAGTTTCTGCTTACTGTGCTGACAGACAAACAAACAAACAAAGTAAGGGTGCGGTTTGAACAGTTTTCTGCTTAACTGTGCTGCGACAGACAAACAAACAAACAAAGTAAGGGTGCGGAAGAAATCGTTATCTCCCTCGTAAAGGTAATGACAACAGTTAACGTGATACTCACACTTGCATCAAATCTGTGAGAGCAGATTCCGCGGTGATGTTGTGTTCAGTGTTGTTGTCTCCACTGTAGCTGAACCCAATGTTGTCTCTGCTGATGTGTTGTGTCCGCTGCTGCTGTAGCTGTGTGCGCGGTTGTTGTCTCCACTGTTGTTGTCTCCCCTGTTGTTGATGTTTGTTGTCTTAGCTGTTGTTGTTGACTTCCCAATTGTTGTTGTCTCTCTGCTGTTTGTTGTTGCCGCTGTTGTTGTCTCTCTCCTGTTGTTGTCTTTCCTGTTGTTGTCTCCTCATTTGTTGTTGTTGTTTCATCTGTTGTTGCTGCCTCCCTGTTGTCATTGTCTCACTTTTTGTTGCGACGGTTTGTCGCTGTTTTTCTCACCTGTTTTTGTTGTCTTCGCTGTTTGTTTGCCTTGCCTGACGTTGTTGTTGTTGTCGTCCCTCTGTTGTTGTTTCCCCTGTTGTGTGTTGTCTGTCCTGCTATTGTGGTTGTCTCCGCTGCTGTTGTTGTTCGCCTCTGCTGTGGTTGTCTCTTCTGTAGCGGCGCTGAAACTGTCTCTTCTGTTGTGGTTGTCTCTGCTGTGGTTTGTCTCTGCTGCTGCTGTTGTCTCCATTGTTGCTGTGTCCACTGTTATGACCATAAACTAAGCATTATTTAAGCAATGTTTACTCGTTTTTTCGATCTTCATTTCCAGTCTTTTTGTTCTTTGTAATTGTGTTTGTTTGGGACATTTTGTGTTACTGTTGTTGGTTGATTGGCTAGGTTGGTGGGTTGGTTAGTTGGTTGGTTGGTTGGGTTGGTTGGTTGGTGGTTGATTTGGTGGTTGGTTTCGTTTGTTTCTTGCTTGACGTCAGCGATGAATAATATGCAATACTGGATAAATCTTTTTTTTTTAACTACATGTAATGGCTTATACACCTAATGCTACAACACATCTATTATCTCACCGCGCGCGCGTGCACACACACACACACACACACGCGCGCGCAGTGCGCGCGCACCTGCGCGCGCACACACACACACACAACACCCAACACACACACACACACCACACACACACTCTCTCTCTCTCTCACACACACACACACACACACACACACACACACACACACAACACACACACACACACACACAACACACACACACACACACACACACACCACACACACACACACCACACACACACGTATCTCCGCTGTCGTCGGAGCCTTTCCTCCTTCGCTCATCATAACCAGAGCAGCAGCAGCAAGCACAACAACAACACAAAAGCCGCAGATCAGCCGCCGTGGTACAGTATTCAATGTAGCAGGCTTGCGGCCTGAAGGGTCGTGAATTCGAATCCCACCAGATCCATCTATTTATTGGATTTTTTCCCCTCTAGTCAACTTCTGCCAGAATTAAGTGTGCAACGAACTCAGAGTGAGAAGACTGGGGCTACAATAGTCGAGTTTTATCCACTTGATGGATCCATCTCTGAGATAATGCTCAACTTTCCCTGACCAACACTACAGGTTTCCTGTATCTCTCGAGCCTGGTTGACGCCAGGATATTTCATGGAAGGAAGCTTAGAGCACAACTCTGTCACGTTGCTTCAATGAAGAAGATAACGACGCCACAGCATCATCTCCATCGTCCTCATCCTCACTGACACAATGGAAAGAGTTTGAATTCCCTTTGTTTTGTTATGACCAAAGTTCCGATTTCCTCTCTGAGTCTTTGACCGTAGCTCGTGTCAAACTCGCCAGTATCAGCCAGCTTATGGGAATTGTTAAATGGGCGTCGTCGTCGCACCTGCTAACATTGTACCCTCACTCACACTGGCTCCTCGGCTAAGCATTATGCCAAAACAGGGCTGAGTAGGTGGCTTCGAGCAGTGCAGTGTCTCCGTCGGTGGGTCACCTTACGGCAAACTGGATATTGACTGTTTCCCTGTGGACTGCGGAGCTGGAACTGCATCGGGACAACAAACCTTTCCACCTGGCTGTGTATGTTTGTGAGAGCCAGAACGAGCAACGTGAGAATGATACCCACTGAAAATGATGTAGAGCAAAGAGTGATAGTAATAACAGGCAAAGAGCGACACCATCAACTCACTGCTGCAGTCGACGGCCATCAATGGTGGTCACAAGATGGGGTTGGTAGGTGAAGGAACAGTCAAATGAGATCCTCCTCCGTTCCCGTGCAGTTGATTTCCAAAGACCACGGTAGGATAAAAAACTAGACTCCTGCCATAACACTTTGGGGTGGGCTCTGACACACAGGGAAACACGTGGCATAGACTGTTCAGAGACAGCAACACAATGACACTGGTTTGCCAGAGAGAACGGTGAACACATGGCATAAACTGTTCAGACAGCAACACAATGACACTGCTTCTGCCAGGAAACGGTGAACACGTGAACAGACTGATCAGACCTGTTGACACCTACGAATGGTTCGAACAGAACAATGGACGAAGTCCCGCAAACTGATCACAGATGCTGACGTGTAGGAATGATTGTGTGTGTGTGTGTGTGTGTGTGTGTGTGTGGGTGTGGTGTGTGTGTGTGTGTGTGTGTGTGGTGGTGTGTGTGTGTGTGTGTGTGTGGTGTGTGTTTGTGAGTGAGAGAGAGAGAGAGAGAGAGAGAGAGAGAGAGAGAGAGAGACCGAGCGAGCGAACACGTGACATACGCTGATCAGAGATGTTGACGTGAAGGATTTATTGTGTTTGTATGTGTGTGTGTTGTGTGTGTGTTGTGTGTGGTGTGTGGTGTGTGTGTGTGTGGTGTGGGTGTGTGTGAGAGGAGAGAGCTGAGAGAGAGCGAGAGAGAGAGAGAAAGAGAGAGAGAGAAACGAAACGAACACGTGACATACACTGATCAGAGAAGTTGACATGTAGGAATGATTGTGCGTGTGTGTGTGTGGTGTGTGTGTGTGTGTGTGTGTGTGTGTGTGTGTGTGAGAAGAGAGAAGGAGAGAGAGACCTAGCGAGAACACGTGACATACATGATCAGAGATGTTGAAGGTGGGAATGATTGTGTGTGGAGAGAGAGAGAGAGAGATGAGGGAGAGAGAGAGAGAGAGAGAGAGAGAGAGAGAGAGAGAGAGAGAGAACGAACACGTGACATAACACTGATCACAGATGCTGACGTGTATAGAAAGAAGCGAACACGTGACATACACTGATCACAGATGCTGACGTGTAGGAATGAGCGAACACGTATAATAAACTGATGACAGATGTTGACACTGAGGAACAATGACACACAAACAGTAGACATTCGTTTTCGTTTTCGTATTCATATTCATATCTGTATCGATTCGTAATTCTCTCTCTCTCTCTCTTCTCTCTCTCTCTCTCTCTCTCTCTCTCTCTGACATTCGTATTCGTTTCCGTACTCCGTATTAATATTAGTATTCGTCGTACTCTCTCTCTTCTCTCTCTCTCCTCTCTCTCTCTCTCTCTCTCTCTCTCTCTCTCCCCCAGGTTTCGTGTTCCATAGAGTATAACAAACGACGAAGAAAAGCAAAACAGAGAAACGCAAGAATACTCTGATTATCCTACGTGTCGTAGCCCAGTTTGTGGCAGACGAGTAATGCTGTAGCATTGTTCCAGCCAGCGGACATGGGTATGGAGTATAATTGTTTGTCGTAAGTCCGACAATTCAACTGCTTTGCCAGAGTATCCTACCCTCGGTGCTTGATACGTGATACAGGAGCACTGCATTAACTGAAAACAAACAAGTAAGCATGGCTGGTGCGCGCGCGCGCGCGCGGTGTGTGTGCGTTGGCACACCACACCACCACACCACACACACACCAACACACACACACACACACACACACATATATATAATATATAGAGAGCAGAGAGAGAGAGAGAGAGAGAGAACAAGAGAGAGAGAGAGAGAGAGAGAGAGGAGAGAGAGAGACACCGCGAGAGAGACAGAGAGAGGTGTGTGTGTGTGTGTGTGTGGTGTGTGTGTGTGTGTGTGTGTGTGTGTGTACTCACACACAGCGAGCACGCAGCGATTACATTGTTTCATCTTCAAGTTACAGTCATTCTCTCTACCTCTTCATTTGTGATTGCGCAATGAACAACGAAAGGTAAGCTTGGACAGGAAAAGCATAAGCGTCAAAAGATTAAAAGCATTACATGTAGACCTATTTTTTCTTCTTAAAAAAAAAAGGTGATCAAATCAATAGAGGAATAAACGACTAGATAGCTATCTCATCGACCTTAAATCCTGCAGTTATAGTTATCACAAAATCAGAGTTAGCCTACCAAGATGGCGAAAATTTTACTCCTTCAGGGCAGAGAGAGGCGCGAAACTGTCAGCACGTTGGTGGTGGGCTGGGATTGGTTTATTGCTTGCTCATAACTGCTGTTTATTTAAAAATTACAACGCACGGCTAAAACCAAGAAAGGGACAGACAGTCTAACAAGTCAACAGAACTTTCGTTTCTAGTCATTAAAGCAGAGTGCGGAGGCCGTACAAAGTTGGCTTTGGCGTGGGAAAATCGCACATTTGTACGCTATCCCAAAAGATTCCAGTGCTGCGCTGGAGGTCTCTATAGAGTCCAGACCTGAGGCAATACCCCACTGGGCGCAACATTGAGCTTCATAGGACTTTGTTCCTCACCATGATAGACAGGTCCAGTGGTTGAGTTCCAGAGTTCTCATTTCCATAGGCACTGATCACTTCTGATTTGTTTGTTTAACGTGGATGCCTCTATTCGCGATTTACTTAAGAGCAATGACTTAACAATGAGTTTTTGAAACGGTGAACAGGCGCCAGTGCCTACGACAATGTAGTGGCAACGGTTGGAGAGATAGCAGGAACATGCTCGCGATCGTCATAGTGAACTCCAGTAGAACTAGCCTGCATGGTGCCATCCGCACTGATAATTCCGCGATTACAATTTCTCCAGAAGGTGCCAGTGCTGCAGAGCAGGTAGTGACAAGATTTTCGAATAATGTACAGGGAGATTCAGGATTTTGTGCGCGTTAAAAGCTCTGCGGTTGACCGGTGGTTGTCTTGTATGGGCCCGGGGCCATTTTCTTTATGTGGTCGATTCCTGGGCTGCACCTGAAAGGTGAAAGTTACGTCCTGATGCCTGCTATGAGAATTAAGAAGGCAACTAAGGGTGATGATGATGTCATGAATTCGTGGATGCGCTGGTTTGAGAGAAGCTGACGTGTATATAAGCGGGTGGATTAGGATTCTCAGATGCACTGGCATTATTCGATGATTGGTACGTTTTCAAGGTTCGAAATTTAGGATTTACTAGACCAGCCTTTGTAGCATTACTGAATGTGACAGCTGGCCAGTTATTAGTTTATTCTCCTCTCTATTCCAGGACAGCTGGCCAGGTATTAGTTTATTCTCCTCTCTATCCCAGGACAAGCGTACTGCAAACTGATCCTGGGGCACATGTGAGAGGCGTGTGACAGCGTGTTGCACGAGCAATAGTTAGACTTCGACTTATATGTCTGCTGATGTCAATTTGGCTTCAAAATCGTTACCCCAACATGGTAAATCTACGCAGGATCACAACGCTGTTCAACATGTAGACGGGAATCAGTCAATTAATTTCCAGCACTTAGACCAACAACAGAAACTACTATTATTACATGTACTACCACTGCTAATAATAATATTCAACCTGATGCCGGTGATCATATACCTTGGACAACGTCGCCTTCCCAATAACCCCGCCACTCCATTCGTCAGCTGCAATGCAGTCAACACCAGCAGAAGGTACTGCGTCTTCATTTCTGGAACTGGACATACCATGCATCACTCAGCTTCAACAATCCTACGCATCCATCCATATTTAACAATTCACTATGCATTTATGGACTGGGTTTTCATGGCTTGAATAACCATCGTGGATGAAGATTCAAGTGTTGGATGGATCACGAACAATATCTTGGACATGTGTGACACTATAAGGAGCATAAATCGCACACAAAAAGAGTATGGAAGGAAGGAAGAAGTACAGTGTTATAGGCAAGAGGGTTGGTCAAGAAATGAAGAATGCAAGGAAAGATGGATCGAAAATAACGTGAGGTAACTGAGAAAAAAAAAACTAGACAACATCGACACAGAGAATACTGTCAGAATGGTAAAAGACTTGACCAACAGAAGCAAAGTGAATACAAATCCATTCAGACCTCACATGGCCACGAAGGAAGACCTCACAAAAGGGGGAACTGAATATTGCTTTACAGTCTACAACAAACAGACCAACGGAGATCCAAGTGTGTGTTCACAGAACAGGTGCCACGAGAAAGTACACCGTTTGAGGAACTGTCACTTTGAGATCAAAATCGAGAGAGTACACACCGTTTGAAGAACTGTAACTTTGAGATCAAAATCAAGAAAGTACACGGTGTGAGGAAATGTAACTTTGAGATCAAAATCGAGACAGTACACCGTTTAAGGAACTGTAACTTTGAGATCAAAATCGAGACAGTACACACCGTTTGAGAACTGTAACTTTGAGATCAAAATCAGGCCCTGGCGTGCGCTGGTATATTCCATCGTCTTGTGTGCATCGAAATATGAACCGTCACAGCAGCTATAGAAATAAGACTCAAAGCCATGGAAATGAGTGGTTACCGCAAGGTACTGAACAACAGATATACTGATCATAGCACCAATGAAAAGCTGTGTGAAACCTTGAAGCAGCGCATTCGATCATGTCAAGACATGCTGATTTCAGCGAGAGAACGAAACTTGGCTTGTATAGTCATGTAACAAAAGCCAATGGCTTTGCTGTAAGAATCTTCCCTGGGATTCTTGTGGGACAGAGGCGGAAAGGAAGACAGAAGAAAGGTGGTATGACATCAGTGCAGAATGCACAGTGATAGGATGTGCAGCGGTCCAGGCCTTCACACACAACCAACAGAGCTGGAGAAACTTGATGTGCACTTCTTTGGTGCAGCGCTCCAGTGACTCTTCACGGAGTTAAAAGAAGATAAGGTGCACTTACACTGATATACATATACAACGAACAGACACACACACACACACACCACACACACACACACGCACGCACGCACGCACACACACACACACACACACGCACACACACACACACACACACACACACACGCACGCACACACACGCACGCACGCACGCACACACACGCGCACACACCACCCCCATCACATCACATCACATTACATGACAGCACGCGCGCACATGCAGGCTCCCTTGAGCTAGTTGTGTTTCATGTGTACAGGCAGTTTTCTTTGCAAGTTTTACCCCCGTGCTTCTCCAAACCCACCCACCCTCATGTTCCTTTCTCACCCTCTTCTTTCCCAGGAATGACCAAAAACAGGGGCACCAGACTGGAAAGCTCCTTCGACTGTGCTTGACGCATTACATTCTGATCTCAAAGTTACAGTTCCTTAAACGGTGTACTGTCTCGATTTTGATCTCAAAGTTACAGTTCCTCAAACCGTGTACTTTCTCGATTAATTTTGACCTCAAAGTTACAGTTCCTCAAACGGTGTACTGTCTCGATTTTGATCTCAAAGTTACAGTTCCTTAAACGGTGTACTGTCTCAATTTTGATCTCAAAGTTACAGTTCCTCAAACCGTGTACTTTCTCGATAATTTTGACCTCAAAGTTACAGTTCCTTAAACGGTGTACTGTCTCAATTTTGATCTCAAAGTTACAGTTCCTTAAACGGTGTACTGTCTCAATTTTGATCTCAAAGTTACAGTTCCTCAAACCGTGTACTTTCTCGATTAATTTTGACCTCAAAGTTACAGTTCCCTCAAACGGTGTACTTTCTCGATTTCGAGGTTACAGTTCCTCAAACGGTGTACTTCCTCGATTTTGACCTCAAAGTTACAGTTCCTCAAACGGTGCACTGTCTACTGTCTCGACTTCGATCTCAAGGTTACAGTTCCTCAAATGGTGTACTTTCTCGCGCAGCGACACTGTAACTGACGCCGACTGTGATTAACAGGCTGCACACCAAAAATTAACACGCCAATGCCTTGCTTAAGGATTTGAGTATGTATGGAGTTTTTATCGTGTCTAAGAGTTGATTCTCCTCGTTTTTCTTTCTTATGGCCATCAAGGTACAAGCCAGGTGGTTCCAAGCGGGCAATTCAAAATCAAAGGAATGGGAACTATTTGGGGCCTACCACCTGATGCAAAGATAGGGTCACGGGTGAGTGCAAAGGTCTGAAAGTGACTCAGCTAAGGGGAAGGTGATTGGTGGGGAGTTGTTCTTTTGATCAGTTATCGGTTTGCTGGCTTGAACTTAGGGTAGGCCTCAAAACGCTCACATGAATTGTATAGTGATTTAAGTGCAAAACCCTAATTTTGGCGTGTGGCCACACATTATAAGTTATTCTTAATTCAAAGAAAATTGGATGATGTATCAGAGCTGTAGCCTCTCAAATGGCGTACCCTCTCGCGAAACAACGCCATGGCGACTGCCATACTACCAAATGTCGTGGATGAACCGTTGATTCGAATTACTAACAAATCACCTTTTGTTCATCACTGTGACCAAGTCGCGATGTGCCTGCATATGCCTTTTCGCACTGCAGTGGAGACACAGAATCAAAATACAATGTGACCCCTTCTCACAGTTAGGTGGTAATCCTACCCCACCGCTCGCTTACAGGGGGGTGCCTCTTCACTCAAATATCCCCCAAACTGCCTTCAGGCTGGGATGTGTGTGTGTGTGTGTGTGTGTGTGTGTGTGTGTGTGTGTGCGTGTGCGCGAGCGCGTGTGCGTGCATACGTGCGTGCATGTGTGTGTGTGTGTGTTCTTTTTTTCCCCACCCACGGGTATGGATGATAGGGGAAAGGGAGGGGGGTTATGATGGTAGTTATGGGAAGGAGGCTCGGGTGTGTGTGTGTGTGGGGGGGGGGGGGGGGGGGGGGGGGAACAGGGGGTGACACGGGTGCAAAAGGTAGATAACCATTACCAGTTTAAATCACCAACAACCCCTTTTTTCTATCGTTCAATCAAAGATTGTGTGCAAATCCATTTGTTCAAGTGAGACAGGTGATTGGAGTGGGCTGCTGAAGTGGCCTCCCTTTGGCAGTTTTCACCGAGCTGAAGTGGTTTTAACAGCTGGAGACTCGACAGGGTTTCCTGAGTGACACACACTTAAGAGTTCTCCATGCTTAAAAGAGAAATTACTTTGCATCCGAACGAAAGAAACAAACGAATTAAAGTCAAGCACGGCAGGGTAATCAAAAAACGGTCACACACGTAATGGTCTCATCCCCAGCTGATGCATTTGAACCATAGTATTCACGTACTCCGGCTGTTTGGATGATCCCTGGAGTCTTTTAGCCAGGGTACAACAATAACAAGAAGAAGACAAGCACAACGCGCTTCAACCTCTTTGGTCTTCTTCAGACAAGACAAACAACATTCAAAACAATGAAAACGCGGAACGAATAATCACCGATCTCCTCAAATTGGGCTCAAAATGGATGTGGAATGAAAAACGAGCATGCTGGGAAGGACACAATAGTGTTCAAATAGTCTTCTTCTTCTTCTTCTTCTTCTAGCGTTCCAGTATCTGGTAGCGTGTAAACTCGTTTTACCCTGTTGGGATACTCACACTATACTCGAGAATATAGTCAGTTCACTCCGACTTCATCGAGTGCAGAAATTTGTGGGAAGAGGTTGTGGGAAAAAGATAGATAAAAGATATGGTAGACAGAAAGGACAGTAGACGACAGTACAGCAAAAGAAGGAGACCGAGTTACTGAGAACGAAAGGAAAAGGGGACGTTACTGGCACAGAATGTCCAGAAGGAGGGGGAACTA
>JADBJO010003990.1:132500-180000 GCA_016801955.1 Conus betulinus | reverse complement strand
CAGTCCTTCGAATGAGACTATAAACCGAGGTTCCGCATGTGAACGCACGCACAACATCTTGCACACACGTAAAAATCCCATCACCAACTTTCGATGTCTATACAGGCAGTGTCCGCAGGAGTATCAGCCTGCGTACGCAGAAAGAAAAAAAATAGGTCCAGGAGTGATAACCACTGTCTTCAGTCACTTCATCCAGTGATAGTGGCTTAGTCATCGAACATGTTCTCTCGCCCTGCAGGCGGCACCAAGCTATGGAATTCATTGCAGGTGCTCTGGTCTTGGGGGTCGGAATATGATTTCCGCGTGATGCTGCTCAAGACTTTCTTTATTCACGGTGAACATGCCTGTTTTTTCAACTGTTCGAGCAGCTTCTTGGCAAACTGGAAAGGGTCTTCGAAGAAGCAGTTTTGACTTTTCTTCTTTTTGCTTTTTTTTCAATTGTTGATCTTGCTTTTGCTAAGGGCAATGTGTTGTGTTTTTCTGGCGTGTCCCGATAAGTAGGTAGACAGATAATTATGATTTATCACAGAGATAATTTTGACTCATGAAGACAGCTAACCACAACTTATATGCCTGCGCTAGGTTTCTTCTTCTTCTTCTTCTTCTTCTTCTTCTTCTTCTTCTCTCTCTCTCTCTCTCTCTCTCTCTCTCTCTCTCTCTCTCTCTCTCTCTCTCTCTCTTTAAAATCATGATTACGTGAGTGGAATGCGGCAATAGCATTCGTGGTGGAAAAGAGCAGCTCTTTGTGCAAGCAAAAATGACTATACCTACCCTGTTCACTGTTCACTGGCTTATTGGATTAGAAGGAACTGCATGATGGAGGAAGGCTGGGGAGGAGGGAGGGGGGGTCTTTTTATCTAAGGACAGGGAAAGGTGGATATCGGACAACAATGATATATGGCACAGCAAGAATTTTGCGCAGAACCGAATTACCCCACAATGGGTGACAGACAACTGCGTCTGTATTCATTACTACCGTGGCAGTGTCCACCTTACGGCCCTGATAAGCCCCGTGACCGTCACTGGCGTGTGTGCACAGTCTCAACCAAGCAGTGTGAATTCACAAATTCATGCAAACATTATCTAATGAGAGAGAGAGAGAGAGAGAGAGAGAGAGAGAGAGAGAGAGAGAGAGAGAGAGAGAGAGAGAGAGAGAGAGAGCGGTGGATGCATCAAAAAAATCATGCTGACAGGATGTTTTTTTTCACATCATTATGTTTGGCAAAAAAAGTGTTCATTTACACACCTCATCTTACACTTCTAAATCTATTAGTGAAACTTGTTTTTGAAAAGAAAAAAAAAAAAAAAGAAAAAAAAAAAAAGGGCACAAATGTTACGCAGTATCCATCAATGGTCTGTATGTCAGCCATCTAGTCAAAAAAAAATCTGCATGGTTTAATTTCAAATATGCAATATGTTCCTCAATTTTGTATCTAAATTTTAATTTTATTTATAAATACTTGTATTTGTGGCAGGGTGTTGTTTATTTTACAAATGTATATGTAATGCTTCGCAAATAGTATTATAAAATAAAAGACGGTGTCGCCCACATTGCATTGTCATAGCCAAATAGTACTAGTGCTTCTGTCAAAAGGACATTTTCAGCATTCAAACATTTTTCTTTTCATTAAGCCAATGAAAGCATTCCAAAATACTTGTACATGGTGACATTTCCAAAACATATGATCAATGCTATCTCTTTGGATGTGCTGCAAAAACTACAGTTATTACTTTCAACGATTCCAATCTCCTTTAAAACACATTTGTGTGCATAAACACCTGTGTAATATTTTCAGTTGAAACCACTGCAGCCCTACATCACGTATCTTATGCGCGTGCAAAAAAAACAGGATTTCCAATCATTTTGCATCAGCAATTTCATGTCCCATTTATCACAACATTTTGGCTTTTGATTATTCGCAATGATGATATCATAATACAACTTGGAGCCTTTATTTATAGCGAAAAGATGTTTAAAGCACAATGATGAGTTTATGTACTTATCGTTTTTTATAGTTATACCCAGAGGTTTTCACATAGTCCATTATAGTCGATTTATAGCCAGCAAAAGTGACAAAATCATATTTATATTATATTTTTTTTCTTTAAAAAGTGCATGTGGCAAGAACTTTCCTTTGTCATCAAAGCACTTCTTTCCGATTTGAAATCGCTTATTGTGGCATAATGGTTCGGCAAGAAGTTCAGTGGAGTTTTGGGGGGAACACTTGTAATAAAAGAATTTATACGCATCAAGAACTTCAGCCCAAAACTGATTAGTGGGTTTGGTAGGATTTTTTTTTTTTTTTTTAATTTGAAAAAAGGATTTTTTTTTTTTTTTTTTTTTTTTTTTGTCATTGCTTACTGTTTGGTCGGCGGGACGAAAATGACTCCAAAGAATCAGGTCGACCCGCCCCCCCCCCCCCCCCCCCCCCCCCCCCCCCCCCCCCCCCCCCCCCCCCCAAAAAAAAAAAAAAAAAAAAAAAAATCGTGTTTTTATCCAAACAGTTGAGTGGTTTCTGCTTTTTTTTTTTAAATACATTTGTTTTTGTGCCTGAGCTGTTTGGTATGTGTGTTTTTGTCCTTATTTGTATTTTTGTTGTAAGCGCTTAGGGCTTATTTAGTTTAAGACTAAGTGCCATACACGTTCATTATTACCTTAATCATAATTGTTATCATTATTATTACCCTCCTCCTCCTCCTCTTCTTCGTCGTCTCTCGTCCTACACCTCATCTTCCTCCTCCTCCTCCTCCTCCTCCACCTCTCCTCTTTTCCTCCTTTAAACTCCGTAAATAATCACTGCACGTAACGCCCCACTGAAGAACTGCATTCTCATCAGATTCCTCCGGCTCTTTCGGTTGAGTGCCGAGGTCTGTACAAATGGCTTCCCTGTCCATTCTACGTTGTTGTCAGTCCATTTGTGTGTGTGTGTGTGTATGTGTGTGTGTGTGTGTGTGGGGGGGGGGGGGGCATCTTCCTTTCTTCAACACTTCACTGGATACTGTTTCGGCATAGACCATAGGATCTTCCACACACGTGGTCACACCAGCCGCGTTGTTTCCTTTCTTCTCATAATTATGCTCCACCGTGAAGTCAGCAGATCTTCATAATTATGGTCCGAATGGCTTGGCTTGATGGTTTGGCATACGTATTCATTGGTGACACGATCAGTGTCACGATCGATTGGGGGCCGGAATAGCTCAGTTGTTAGAGCATCGGACTCGTAATCTTGGGGTTGCGGGTTCGCATCTCCGCCGGGCCGTTTCGGTACAGGGGAATTTTCTCTCGTAGTTAACATTGGTTCTGACTCCATTCCCCACTCAGTCCTTCGAATGAGACTATAAACCGAGGTTCCGTGTGCACACACGCACAACATCTTGCACTCATGTAAAATCCCCGTCACCAACTTTCGGGAGAGAAGGCCAGTTTGGCCGTTGGTATGGATGATACGTTACACATAGCATGCACCTTCCCCGAAGTTGGAGTATGGCTGCCTTAATGGCGGGATAAAAAATGGTCATACACACAAAACTGTCAGAATAATCAACATGATGATTGTGGACACTAAAAGAAGAAGAAGAAGAAGTATATCTCAGGTTCGGAAGCTTGCACCAACATCAGGTTTCCATGGTTTGGATTCTTCTCTCCGGATTTGTGGTGTGAGTCCATGTCACACTTACATAACAGGAAGATAGTACCCACGCAGGAGCCTGTTCGTGTGTTTCATTGAGAAGTCGTTGTCTTTCCATACTGGGTCCATCGGGACAGTGCTGATGCTGTCTTTGCTGCTCTCGAGAGTGGGATTTCTGGTTAGAGTCTTTCATTGCTAATAATCGATCCCAGGTAAGTTAGTTCACGTTGAACAGACTCAAAAGAAAAAAAAACTATTCCGCCGAACGAAAGAGACAAAACAAATTACAAGGCAAAACACGACGCGTTTCGACCTCTTTGGTCATCTTCGGGCAAGACAAACAACATTCAACACAATGAAAACGAGGAACGAACAATCACATATCTCCTCAAACTGGGCTCAAAATGGATGTTGAACAGTTCCCAGCTTCTGTCCAAGAACATGCATTGATATGAATTCTGGTGGTGGTGTTGCTGCTGGCCACCAACCTGTCTTCTCATACATGATTTCCACGGTATATCATCCTTTGAACGAGCTTGGACCGCGACAGTTCCTGTGTTTGCCACGCAGGCCTTGTCTTCTGCAACTGCGCCGAGGGTTTTGTGATGGTTCTCCTCGAGTGAGGACTGTACTGACATGATGTTCAAGAGCATCAGTCATGATGCGTTCCGTGAATATTTGGAAAAGTTTAGAAGACGGAATGCAGCTGGCCTGGCAGGAAATACCGTTAATTGTTTTAAATGTCAACACACACACACACACACACACACACACACACACACACACACACACACACACACAAGCTGGTACTTTTATTATTTAAACAAATCAGACCTAAATATTTTGACAGAAATTAGCATGAAGAAGTTGGGGGGGGGGGGGGGGGGGTTAAGTTTCAGCTGGTACAAAAAATCGAAACACACAAAAACATTATTAAATAATTTCAATTGGTAATGTTTTTTGGCGGGGCAGTATTTGTGGCGTTGACACCGGCCGCTTACAAATGGACAAGGGACACCACTATAATTTACAAGTGTTCTTTCATAAACCCGATGAACACCTCACAAATTATAAAGGCGTTTGCAACTCGCGGAAAATATTTACGCTGTCTGACAAGGTAAAACTTTCATTTGTTTGAGCATATCTTCATTGTCCTCCTTTTTTTTCTGAATGCTGAAACAGCGTTTGAATTTGAAATCGTTTGAACTCCCATAGTCCTAGCTTAGGGGTTTCTGGTAAGCAGACGACACGCGTGCGGACACATGGTGTGCAGTATCCGACGCGGCTTAAAGTTCAGCATGGTCAATGCTGTGCTGTTGATTGAATTCTTGTATCACACACTGAAAGCAAAAGACTGGCGGGGCATGTGGCAAATCAGCAAAACAATGATTGAACGCAAAACGTGCGCAGTGCCGTAATCATAATGATTGGACTTTGCACTTTACACTTAATCCTCACAGTGCTCTGTATATCAACGTATACTTGAAAGAAATGTAGTTAAAATCTAGGACGGGAAACTCGTCACACACCACACTTGAGAATTTGGCTTCTGCATATATATTGTTTGCACTACAAATGCAAACCTATACATTTTTAGAAACTAGAGATGTTGTAGAATTTACTGAAATCACTGAACACTTTAGGGTACCCTACTACTTGAGACTGACCACAAAATATAAAGAGACAAAATCTCTGAAAAAGTTATTTGAAAAGTAAGTCAGATGTTAGGAGAGATACAGTTTTTCTTCTGTACTGCCTAAACACTTCAGACTGGAGATACAATGAAGACAAATATGTGCTGGAAACATGGGAAAGATGATAATTCTCTTGACTTGAGCTATGTGTAATGAATTGTGCCTCAAATGATGTACCTATAATTCAGCACCCGGACAATCAAATTTCACTATATAAGGAAATGGGGTTTGTGCAGGCTTGTCTTGAAGCTAGATAGGTAAAACTATACGTTTTTGTAAACTAGAGATAATGAGAAAACTGAAAAAAATAATTACAAGACAGTACCCTGATGGCAGCTGAAGATATTCTTCACAGTGTAATCCAGAACATAGGCGAAAAGGTAATCCAAAACGTCAGCACATTGTTTGAAAACACCACAGTTTTCCTGCTTGAATGTCAAAACACTTGAAACTTGACAGAAAACAAGAACATGTCCTTGAAAGACACAAAACAAAGTTAGGGCCTTGGCCTTCTGTGGAAGGCTGAAAAGCACTCGGGGCAGAGTCCCACGTCACATCCAGAACATTCCCAGCTGGAGTGCACACAAGTAGGATGGCCAGGAGAATAGTTCCTCTTTCTTGACCTCCTCTCGCAGCATCACTCTCCTCTGCAGTAGTGCTTCCAGATTCTGGATCACACAAGAAAACATATATATCCTAAGTCTTCTGTTCATTTCATTGTTTCATAATGGTGCAAGAGTTGTTACAGAGAGTTTGACTCAAGTTTCCACTAATTTGTCTGATTTTGAGAAAAAAAAAGATGAACAGCGTTATTTATTCATTCTATGAAAAATGAAGTCATGCATAAAATCATAAATAAGAATAAAATCTGAATCACTAGCATATAAGGAAGGGAAGGGGCTATAGCTTTCATTGGTGACACGCCCACTCGTGACATGCCCACACTGTTTCCAAACTAAAAAAACAAACAAAAAAGTATGAATTGTTCTCTTCAAAATTACCACTTTTATTCATCTCTAAAGTGCTTTCAAAACACCTATAATCACCCCAGAAACGATCTTCTAGTTTGATCAGGCCAAAGCCTATCATTCCTGTAAGTAGCCATGTACCCTGCCCCCTTCATCCCCCCTTCCTTCATGTGGCGGACCAACAAATGAAAAATAACCAATAACCGCACGCAGCAAGTGTTCCATCACTTGACAAACAAAATAATCAAAGTTTTATCAACTCACCTGCTTTGCCTTCGCTACTACTGCTTTCGGCAACTGTTTCTTCACTCGTGGCACTTTCAGGCAACTCCTGCTCAAACTCGGTCGCTGATTCACTCATTATTTCAGTCAAAACAAACGAAAAAACTTCGAGATGATTGACTGACAAGGCTTGCTGGTGCACAATGGATACCAGCAAGTCACGTGAACTGATCAACCCGGATGTTTAGTGGCGGCGGTATAACGGTTCTCGTCTGAGCCACGATCGTGGCCCATCGCAGTTAAGCGGTGAAGCCACGATCGTGGCCCATCGCAGTCAGCGGGTTAATGATGAAGGTAGACTGCACACTAGAACTTAATGATTAAGGTCAAAGTGCAAAGTTTAATCATAAAAGTCATCAAATGATGAACGGAATGTATACCTGCTTTGGCATATACCCCCACTCATCCACGCCAAGGTAAGGCAGAAGTTTGATGTACTGATGCGCAATCAGATATTCTTGCATACAGCAACTCACTGACAGAATGCATGCTCTCGCTCTGTCACACTATGGAAGGGGGAACGAACTAGTGAAATATCCCCCTTCCCCCCCCTCCCCCCCTCCCCCCCCTTCCAGTCATCAGAGATGCTGCACCTGCCAGTCCCATGCATTGTCCTGTGACAATCCATCATCGGGGACCACATACTGGCAAAACAGCTTCTTCAGAACTACTCCAGAAAGGATCAGCCTACCTGTAGGTACACCAAGTGCACCATCCGTTGCAGCCTTACAGTCCAGGATAGCCTGCTACCAATAAACTTCCGCAGTAGGGGTTTGGGGTTGGCGTGAGCTTTTTTCCCCCTAAGGTTGAGTGTGGCAGCTTGCACGTCTGGTTGCTGCTCTAGGCTGTGCCCGAGACTGTACATGGCTCCAAGTCCGGTGCTGGTGATTGAAAAACATTGTGCGTGCTAGTAAATGCACATGTTGCAGTTCTTTACTGTCTAGGGTTGTGGTAGTTATGTCAGTAGTAGGGCCATGGCCGGGTTTTGTTGTTCTTTAACGCACCTGAGCCTCTTCAAGTTCATGTAAGTGCTACAGTTTCATCATTACATTGACATCAGTTGTTTAATTACTTGAAAAAGAATATGTTGGGTTTATTGACATGTGTTACATACAGCGAAGAAGCAGTTATATCAAAATGAAACAACAACAACACAACCCAGCAAGGTCTACTCTAAAAGCGGTTTCTTACTAGGCTACATATACCTATCCACCCAGTCCAAAAGGTGAGTAGCACTTTGCAGCACTATCCTAGATAGCATTCATTCCCTCCACCCATGTACCCATCCTCACCCAGCCCCCTCCTCACCCCCACCCCCTAGTCATTCACTGTCTCCTCCTCCAAGAACTCTGTATGTATGTGTGTGTGAGTCTGTTTGTGTGCAAGAGAGAGAGAGACAGAGAGAGAGAGAGAGAGATTTAAGTTTGAAATCAAAACAAAAGTCAACGACAGTTTTTAAAGATCATGACAATGTAATCACAGACTGTGCAGAATCTGCATTCTCTTTTTCGACAACCTGCTGTTTTATGCTTTATAAAGTTGTGGAGATTATTAAGTACTCAAGGTTAAACTTTGGTAAAATAGAAAATTTTCAGACAGAAATTAACTGCTGTGTATGCATTCTTATGTTGGGCAGAATGAGTTCGTCAGCCTCAGCAGACAAAACCGAGAATCTGGCTGACCAGCTGACTAACAGGTTTTTTGATAGTGCCACCACAGGAAATGTGGAAGAGGTCAAGTCTCTCCTCAATGGTAAGTTTTGTCTGGCACCATTCATTTTATTTTATCCCATTTTCTTTTCTTTCTCTTCTTTTTTAAAAAAATTTTTCTTTTGATTCACTTTTCATTCTTTCTTTTCTCTTGAACATCTCTTCTCCATATTTCTTTCCTTCTTTCTTTCTTTTATTTTCTTTTCTCTTTTCATTGTTGTTGTTGTTGTTGTAATTTTGCATATATACATTTTATTAGCGATATTCTTAGACTTGACGGATTGAACAAGTGCCTATGTATGTCTTTGGTTTTTGATGCACTCATGTTTACAGATATATACTGTAAGGCTTTCCACTATGATAATGTAAATACAAACATCTCTTTTGTTGCCATAGTTTTCTGTTGGTAGAGGGAGGAGGGGGAGGTTGCTTTTGGTGTGTGTGTGTGTGTGTGTGTGTGTGTGTGTGTGTGTGTGTGTGTGTGTGTGTGTGTGTGTGTGTGTGTGTGTGTGTGTGTGTGTGAGATTTTGTGCACACATTGTCAGAGATGTTTGTTTTCGTTAGTTTGGCTTTTGTTGACGTTGTTGTCCTCATGTCTGTGGGTTTGTTAACTGCTAACAGACATCAAGATTTTTCTCTTACTTCAATGTGTAAATTATGGATGTTCTGTTACTGTTAGTTTCAGATGGATATTACATGTTTTTGTTTGAATTAATCAATAAGATTATGAAGGTGTCAGTTATGATCCAAGTTGACAAAGATGACTGAAATCTTTATCATAAGCCCTGCCATAAACCTAAGTATCATCTTGTCAACATCTTTATTCTTATCTTTCTGATTTTCATCATCATCCTTTTACTTAAGGAATTAGTAACTGTATTTTGTGTGGTACTAGTAGCAGTAGTATGATACTGTAATTTCATGTCTTTTTACAATGTTATGCAAAATAGTTGATTAAGAGAGAGAGAGAGAGAGAGAGAGAGTGTGTGTGTGTGTGTGTGTGTGTGTGTGTGTGTGTGTGTGTGTGTGTGTGTGTGTGTGTGTGTGAAGGTGCATGCATAGAACCATAGAATTAATGTCAACGTGGGATTAAACAGTCTCTGAATTAATCTCTGTATGTCTGTATCTGTCACTTTGTGAATACATCTGTGTTTACGAAATGTTTGTGTGTTTTGGCATGTATGAAACCAGCCTTCTTGTTCTATAGCGGTCTGTAATCACGCTTCCTGGGCATGCATTGTAAAGTCAGCACGTGTATTTCGTGTGGCAGGAGCTGTATCCAAAGATGCTAAAAATGAGCGTGGATGGACAGCATTGATGTTTGCTGCTCGCAATGGACAGCTCCCAGTTGTTGAAGCTTTGGTGGAGAAAGGGTGAGCTTGAATTTGACAGCCCATGCCTTTTCTGTCCTTCCATCTTTCCCTCTACTCATATCCACACTCCTCCCCCATCTCTTCATCCTCCTTCCCTCCTTTTGTCTCTCTGAGTTTTTCCTACATCTTCTTCACAGTTCTTTATATATCTTAGTCTTGTTTCCTCCTACTGAGAAAAATATCCTTTTCTCCTAACAGCCATGTTTCATGTGCTTAATGGATGCTTCTCTGAAAATGATGCTCAAATTTCCTGGCCAACGCTGCAGGTGTCTGCCTCTCTCAGGCCTGTTGGTGCTGCATGTGTTATGAAAAGAAACATTGAGTACAGTCCCTGTCATACAGTCTTGGACAAGAATTGGAACTTCATGTCATGATCATCATCTCTCATCAGTAAGCATGAAGCCTCAAATGTTTTGGCCTTTCATGCCCTGCTCTCACAATGACTTAAGTTTCAATATCCTGTCTTCAGCTGTGCCCTTACTGAATTCACATCAAGCTCAGCTGAATTGGTGAGTGCAAGGGGACTGAAAACACACGTTCACTCTGCTTTTGGACCAAGCGATTATTGTCATCACTAGGGGCCTATGTAGGTGGAATCCTGCATAGTTTTACATAGAGCAGCAGTGGGTTATATTATAGTGGCGCTTCATTTCTGTATTCTGCTTTTTTCTGTTTACATTATTAGTCAAAGGCTGGTTAGCAAAACTGCTTTCTTTATGGGCTGGTAAAGCACATCCCAAAGCTAGCACAAGAGGTCAACGATTTCCTCATAAAAGGTGTACTCAAAGGCTAGGGCAGGACAAGGTTGAGACTGAGTAAATGGTGCATATCCACAGATCATTTAATTTTGTATTTTTATCAACTGTACCCAAAGTGGATAAGGCACAAATGAGATTGGGTAATCAATTTTTTAAAATGTATCCATGTGGTGTGAATGTGTGGTAATATATAAAACATAACATTTATAACCATGGTTATATTTCTTCGAGTGTTGTCTATGAAAATAATTTCACATGTAACGTCTGCAAGGTAAAATATGTGCATGAGTAAAATTCTTCTTCATTAAATACCTTAAAAATTCATGTTGATGGCTCTGACAGAGACTTCGCTGAGCTGGTCTTCTCATATTCCATTGTCTCTGTAGGCAAAATTGGCACCTTCAGTTAAGAAAGGTGAAGCAGTCTAGCGAAACAGTGTACCATCATTGGAGTTTCACTTCACAGACGTATGTTAATCCTAGTGTGGAATTCATACAAGTGAGAGAAGTCATCCATATTTGTCTTCTGATTGGTGCCTATGAGTTTTCACATTTTGCTGATGTTGTTGATAGGTGCAGTGTGAACATCATGAACGCCTCAGGACAGACGGCGCTGGACATTGCCTCCTTCTGGAGCCATGCAGATTGCGCCACCTTCCTGCAGAAGCACAGCACTCATTCCCCTTTCGACCAGGCAGTCAACTACTACTCCCAGAACCCCCTGTACCGGGCATCGGACCTGCGCAAAGACTCGGAATGGTTGGAGGCAGCAAGACAGAAGGAGAGCACCAAATTTGTGATATTTTCCAATAACCTGAAGCCGTTCTTCACCAAAGGGCGGGGCAGAAAGCTGAAGTTGGTCACCATGACCTACACACAGCTGGCCTCCTGCCTGGCCAAGAAACCCGAAGTGGTTTTCCTGGGACTGGAGACCTGGGATCCCCACTCGTCGGCATGGTTTGTCGTGAGACTGCCCGCCGGGGACGAAGACATGTGCAAGGAGCTCCATCCGGAGGGTTACTTTGCAGAGCTGTTCCCCCGTGGGAGAGACGTGATGATGTTGGAAGATGCCCAGGCGGGTGTGTTTGCTGAAGCTAACTCGCTGCTGCAGTGGCTGGATCGGTACCGCTTTTGTGCAACCTGTGGAAGCTCGACTCAGATTACAGATGGAGGGTACAAACGGGTCTGCGATGACAAGGAGTGCAGAAGTCATCAGGGTAAGACGGTTTTTAGGTTGTTCATTTTTCTAATTTCTTTCCGAAGATTTAGGTTGTTGTTTATTTTCTTTAATTTACTTTAAGGAAACATTTTTCTTGTGGGAAGCTGTTTTAAGCATGCACAAGTTTGTGATCATCAGTAGTCATAAAAATGAATGCTTGAGAGTGTTGTGTTGTTGTACATGTGTGTGTATGTGAGCTTTGTATTGTATGTGCAAAATACGAATTTAAGAATCAGACCTACTTTTGAGTTACAGTGACAGAATAGTGAAATGTATTACTAGCAGACTTTTACTGACATATGAATATGACTCGTGTTTGTCATTTGATACAATACTGATGTGGTGTTCCTTTGCATTTCTGTGGAACAGTAGTTTCAAAAGTATTGTTTTGTTGTTTGTGAAAAGGGGTGGGCAAGGGAGATAATCAGAATTTGATGATTTGGAAAACGAGTTAATATTGAAGAATCTGACATCTATGTGCACACACATACACATGTACATGTGTCGTTGCTTTGGTTTATGAGCTGTTGGCACACTGTGTTCTTTAACGCAGACTCCATCATTGCATCAAATATCATTTACAGGTGTATCATATATCTTAATATAGGTTTAAATCAAATCATTCCTGTTTTTTTTTCAAGAGATTAAATGAGGCAATCTCTCTCTCTGTGTCCCACTGTCTCTTTCTCTCCCCCCCCCCCCCCCCTCTCATGCACCCCCCCCCCCCCCTGCCACCACACCCCCCCCACACACACATGCATGCATAATTAAACTGCTATATGTTGCCTCCAAAGCTTTTTTTTCTTATTTCAGTCGATTTTGGCACATATTACAAATGTCAGTCTGGTACATTCAGGGCTTGACAAATGTGGTTGCTTTAAGCGAGTCAAAACTGAATAGCCCCTCAGGGAGCTTGAAAATTTGCTGTCTTCACTAGTCATTTTTCTTTGAGAATTTCTGAAAATTTACTGTTTTGATTTTAATCTAAAATGGCCATCAACTTTGCCATTGTCATGTGCTGTGCACAGAGCTGACACAGTTAGAATTAACCTCACAGGCTCCACAGACAAATTGTTTTAAGTTGTACTGCAGCTTCTAGTCAGTGTCATCTGGTCGACTCTTATGTCTGTGACTGTACTGCTTCGTTGTCCCACATATCTTTCACTTTGCCATTGACATTTTCACTCTAGTATAATAGTATGTAAATGCCTCTCAAATCTTCTTCATGAACATAGTTTGAAAACAGTAAGTGAAAGTGGGCAGATGACGGGTGAGGTTAAATGGCACGAAACAGGTCCAGAGGATTATTACCTGGATCAAAAAACATGTTTCCATTATCATACTAAAATCAGCCCTGCCAAAACAAGGCTGCTTGGCCAGGGCTCCTGCTAATCTGAAACCCTGTTTACTTGTCAGCTTGGGGCTTGTTACCTGTTCAAGAAAAACAAAATAAGTGGACAGAATATTTGGAATGTCAGGCTAGTGAAACCTTTATGGAAATCTGATGCTCCAGTCTGACTGGACAGAGAAAATTTCAAACTTCTCTAGCCCTGACATTAACACTATAAAATTGTGTCTGCCTTTGGTAAACAAATGTTTAAGAGAGAGAGAGAGAGACATGACCTAATTGTTGACCATGTATGGCATTCTGATTCTGAAATAGAATGAAATGCAGAAGATGCGTTTTGCATACACTTCAGCTGGTAGTATGATGGGGTGAAGCAGCAGAGTACAAGTGTTGTTTTTTATACAACATTGTTGTAACACACATGGATTATTCTGCTAGGATCTCACACACACACACACACGCACGCACGCACGCACGCACGCACGCAGAGGCATACACACACGCACACACACTATATATGTGTACACACACTTCCACATGCGCCACACACACACACACACACACACACACTCTTATGCACATATACACCTGTACTTGCACACTCCAACTCACATACATGCACGTAGACGACACACATACACATGCGCTTCTAAAATATGGGAGCAAACATGTGGGCACACAGGCATATGCTTATTCTCTCACATGCATGCACATATTCATCTGAACTGGTTCATTTTTACATACACATACACACTCATGCATACAAACACACTCGCATACATTCACACACACATACACAATCAGACACGCACACACATAGTCAGGCATGCACTGCAGGTTCACACATATATGTGTTTATGTATACACATACACAAACAGCTTGCACATCCATGTACACCCTTTTACATATACACACATATATATGCACATAAATACACACATACACTCTTTCACAGAACAATACATGTATATTCGGACACAAACACACTCAACTGAAATCACCCATCAGTTGCTTGATACATGTATAAGACATGTTCTTTTTTCTTCTTTTTTTTTTTCCAGGAGTACACAACACCTGTTACCCTCGCGTTGACCCCTCTCTGATCATGCTGGTTCTGTCCCCTGACAGCAAACGATGTCTACTGGGTCGTGCAGCACGTTTCCTCCAAAGATGTTCTCTTGTCTAGCCGGCTACATGGAGCCAGGTGAGAATCACGTTCCCCAACCCTTCCTCTACCACTTCCCTCCGGTTTCAGTTTGGAAACGTTTCATTGCTGAAAGTCAGAGAAAAGGTGCAGCATATATAAATGACATGTTCAATATCAAATGAGGTGTGCTTAGCATCCATAACTTTGAAAATTACATACCGGCGTATGTTGTTGTTGTCGTACCCTGACTAAAAGACTCCAGGGATCATCCAAACAGCTGAAGTACTTGGACACTATGGTACAAATGAATCAGCTAGGGATGAGGTTTTGATTATGCTACCACGTGGGCAGCCACACTCCGACTTCAGGGGATTTTGGGAGACTGATAATGTTATGCTAGGAGCTTGTCACAACTGAAGACAATCCCCGTAGTAACTATGCAGAGCATAACAACATTTTGATGTAGCCTTGTGTTGTAGCCTGCGTCAGCTGGTCTGACACAGCCTTAAGCCAAGGCATGTACTGATGTATAATACAATGGTGAGTAGAGGTGCCGAGTCCAGGTGCTACTGACCTAATGTCTTTCTGGACAGGGGAGTGTATAGAGGATACGTGCCGCCGTGAAGTGCAGGAAGAGAGCGGGGTGAAGGTGGGTCAGGTGGAGTACCATTCCAGTCAGCCCTGGCCCTTTCCAGCCACCCTCATGCTGGGCTGCATTGCCCATGCACGCACAGAGGAGATCCAGGTAGGGGGCAGGTGAATGGGGTGCGTAGATACTGAAGCTTAAGCTTGTCTCTGTGTTTTGGGTTTTGTGTATGTTGTGTGTGGGGCACATTTGTATGCATGGACTGTGTGTGTGTGTGTGTTTGTGTGTGTGTATGTGTGTGTGTGTGTGTTTGCGTACATGAATGTGAAAATGTTCTGGATTGGCAGCTCTATGTTGAGAATAAAAAGGTTTGTATTAAAATGCATTTTTAGATGATTTATGAACATCCAGATTCAGGTGATTCATAAACACATGTGTGCCTCTCACGTGTGTGTGTGTGTGTGTGTGTGTGGGTGCGTGCGTGCGTGCGCGCGCGCGCGTGCGTGCGCGGGTTGGTGGGATATGCTGTGAATGACAGGGTTTTTCTCGAAGTGACCCAGTAACTAGTCCGAGAAAGAGGTATGAATATTTGTTGTGTGTGTGTGTGTGTTTTTTCATGCATACTTGGAAACATTACAATGCTCTTATCCTTGAGCGTGTGAATGTAGGAGAAGTGCCAGTAACTTCAAGAAGAGACCGAAGATACTCAAAATATATTTTTACATCATATTTGTACCCGGAATGTCCTTGTCATTCCTCATACATATCCCCCTCTGGCCCACTGTTGCTCAGAATCATCACTGCCTTATGTTGTCCCCTCCAGATGGACCCAGAAGAGCTAGAAGACGTTCGCTGGTTCTCCAAAGCGGAAGTCACGCAGATGTTGGCTGGCCAGCACCCGGATGGCCTCTTTGTTCCGCCCCCCACCGCTATAGCCACCCAGCTCATCATGTCCTGGGCTACACGCTCTGCAAACCTTTGACGAACCCTACTATAGCCACCCAGCTCATCATGTCCTGGGCTACATGCACTGCTAACCTTTGACGAACCCTACTTTAGCCACCCAGCTCATCATGTCCTGGGCTACACGCACTGCTAACCTTTGACCAACCTACTATAGCCACCCAGCTCATCATGTCCTGGGCTGCACGCACTGCTAACCTTTGACCAACCCTACTATAGCCACCCAGCTCATCATGTCCTGGGCTACATGCACTGCTAACCTTTGACCAACCTTTGCCATTGTGCCTGTTCTGCCTTATGCTCTGTAGACCAAGCTGCTGTCTGCAGCAGGTTCACATTCAACACTGTTCTTTATAAATACAACTGCTCAATTTTTTTTTTTCAGGAATAGCATCAAGCATGCCTATCATTATATTAATTGGATAGACACCAAGTTGTTTTTTTTTTTTTTTCTATGGACGAATTTGGTATAGAAATAATTTGAAAGGGTTTAATTGTTAACAGCAGGTATCAGTGTTCATGTGGAAAGTGCATGCACACTTTTTGTGAGGTAAATATTGAGAAAGACAGAGCAAGACAAACTCAAATTATTGGGCTGTTTTGTGAGAAAGTGTTCTCCTTGACAACAAAAAGAATGCTGTGCCTTTAGCATACACGGCAGTGTTTGTTGACACAGTCAGAAATCATCCTTTTTTTTTTTTTAATGGGAAAAGAAAAACGCATCTCTTATTGGCAGAGGATGTATTCAACTCAAACTAGGGCTCAGGCTTAAGGTAAAGCTTGAGGGCAGGTTAAGATCAAGCTGTAATTTGTCAATAGTAATTAAAAATTTTTCTCTTAATTATGGATCTTGATTATGACATCAATTTACCGTGCTTCAGGTATAATTCAGCTAAAGCTTTTGAAAGAGAGATGTTAAAAAGAAAAAAAAAGTTACTTGTACATGTCCATCATGTCAATGATGTGTCTAGTGTAAGCCAGCATTACAGAACAACTTAGGCATGAGGCTGAAAATGGGTTAACGTTTGTCTGTTACAGGAAAATGTGATCATGAATCATCTCTTAGAATGCTTTGCAGCTTGGGCACGAGGCCAAAACTGGGTTAACGTTTGTCTGTTACAGGAAATGTGATCGTGGAATATCTGTGAATAATTGTTGTTCTGCAATGAGATTTTGATTTATCCAGACTGATTTTATGTGTTAGAGAATGTGTTTGACTGTTCAACAAACCGATAGATTTTATGTGTTAGAGAATGTGTTTGACTGTTCAACAAACCGATAGAATCTGAGATTGCTATCAGATTTGTCTGTTGAGCAGGGTTTTGTTTTTTGTTTTTGTTTTGCTTTTTAATGTTTTCTGAAAAAGACTTGACAAAGGGGACACTGATCTCACAAACAGCTCTGTATAATTTGATGATGATGGGCCTCTTAATTATCTATCTAACTTCCACACAAACAGACTGACAAAAAAAAACAACGAAAGTAGGACTCGACACAATATCCTACTTGTCACTACTAGAAACATGGAATATGTTAAGTTTTTTTTTCCAGATGGACATGTTATGAACTACCTATATTCCAAAATGGACATTGAGTTATGTTTCATGCGGGTTTTTTTTTTTCACTGCTTTGAAACTTGGATGGTTTTTTTTTGTGTGGATGGAGGCGAGACTTTCAAAATGTGACGTTTCTTGGTCGTTCAGCTTGTATTTCAAGTACACCAAGAAACACATATTTATTAAGTAATTAGCATACATGGTGGCTGTCATTAAACCCACGAAGCGTATATGTTCATGGTAATGTATGTATACGTGTATGTACATTTTAACTGGATAGGTATCATATTGTATGTATATGTATATATATATATATATATAGATCTGTATTATACCATTGAAAAATCATTTTGGAAAAAAGGAACAAAAGAATCAAAATTTCATGTTATGCTGAGCTTTGTCAGCATGCAAATTAAAGAGGAAAGGCGAGTTTTAATTTCATGTAGAATATGTCGGTAATCATCTGCTAATGAAAATGAGTACACAGACAACAAGATAAATATTTCTCATAAATTTAAAATCCTACACTTGAATCCTTTTTCGTGTGAATCATGTAAAGTTTTGTTACATTAAGGTGCTTGTATATATTTATTTTTTTTTAATATAATGTGGATTTATCATGTTCTGAAAGGAACAATTCTAATTTGCAAACCAGGTACACGTATGTGAATGGCATTTCATGAAAGGAAAAATATTATAGCTCTTATTTCTTGAGACTTTCATGCTTAAATCAGATTAGTTTCACTGTGAGTGCTGATGTTGTAAGGTGTTTACTTTCTTTTTACTGATTTCAGTTGTTTTTAATACGAGTCCCCACCATTCATTCAGAAAAAAAAAAAAAAACTCATGCACAATTATGTACTTTTCACACCAGACATGTTGGGGAATTTTTATTCTTCTTCTTTTTTTTTTATTGAAGGTGAGAACAGTTATTACTGGCAACTCTTTGATAAGAAATAATGCAATCAGAAAGGTGTTTGGGAACAGATAATCAAGATTTTTTATGAATTACTTGTCAGCACATGCTACTTGAGTAATGAGGATGTATCATGTTCACTTAGAATGGCTGTTTTTTTTTCAACATTGAATGATTAGCTGCTGGGTTAACATTCTGGGTTATGGGCTGGGGGTCGTGGGGACTATCGTGATCAGGGTCATGTAAGGGTCATGTATTTGTGGGACAGTACCAGTTCCTACCCACAGTTGTTGACAGTTGTTGAGAGTAGTATGTGTGCTGTCGACTCGAATATAAAGACTAAGACCACATTTTGGAGTTTGATCCGTTTAATTGACATGTGTCTGAGAGTGTTCGTCAAAATTTCTGATCAGCACTGTAGGTGTCTTCATCTGTGAGGTCTGACAGATGGTCAGATACTGAAAGCATAGAGTGCAGCCTAGGAATATAGTGTCTAACCAAAATGGATCTCCATAGCCTCATCTTTACCATCAAAAGAAGTTCAACTGTGTGGCATTTTGGGACCTGTTCTCAGAGTGACCTGTCAGGAATTTGCATAAAGGCTCTGGTGTCAGCAAAGTCACGGGCACTGTTGGTTAGATCTGGTGTCACCCTTCAAAGGGGTGGAAGGTAGCTGACTGGCACCATGTCTAAGCGGTTCCTGCCGTCAACATAGGACCAATTAGGTGATGGTTTGTGCGTGTTGGATGAAAATAGGCACCACTGAGCAGTGCTGAAATGAATCATCAGCAATACAGTTTTATCCTATGGTAGACTGCCTCATAACAGCCTAGCACTGATTACTCTGAGGATGGACATCACTAGAATCATATAGGATAGGGGGCCGGAATAGCTCAGTGTAGAGCGCCAGATTCATAATCTTGGTGATCCTGGGTTGTGGGTTTGACTCTCCACTGGGCTCTTTCAGTACAGGGGGATTTTTCCCTCGGTGTTAACATTGGTTCTGACTCCATTTCCCATACAGTCCTTCAAATGAGACTGTAAACCGAGGTTCCGAGTGTGAATGCACACCTAACATCTTGCACACATGTAAAATCCCATCACCAGCTTTGGAAGAGAAGACCAGTTTGGCTGTTGGTATGGACGACGCGTTACACATAGCATGCACCTTACCCAAAGTTGAAGTAGGGCTGCCTTGATGGCGGAATAAAAAAAAACACGGTCATACACACGAAACTCCACTCCATTTGTTGATTAGATGGGATTAATCCTTGCCTGTCTATACAGGGAGTGTCCACAGGAGTATCAACCTGCGTACGTGGAAAAAAAAAAAAGAAATAAGATTTCTAGCAAGGGCATGCATGTGACAGCTATAATGTACAGCATAAGAGTAATGTGCATGCACAGAGAGGGCATGAATAAAGACAGAAAAAAATCTAACAACTTTTATAAAGCAGCTCTGGCCATTAGTTTTTTGTTAAGTGTGATGATTTTGATTTTTAAACAGAAGTATTGAGTATATACTGTTCAACTGTCTCTGAATGCTACATTCTTAACCCTTTCACCGCCAGACATTCTATTTTGCATAAATCTCCATCGCCAGCCATTTTTCAAAAAAAGCTCTTATTGTATACCAGCATATGTGAAAAGCGGATATCTCTGGAACTAAACAACCAAATCTCATGCTATTTTTGGTAAAATGGAGGAGATACACTGTACTTTATTATATCAAAACATGTTAGTAATGTAAGTCAACAACAATTTCAATTTTTTAGTGATTTCAAGTGAAAAAAAAAATGCAAAATAAAAAAAAGAATGTTATGTTTCTTCTAAGCGTAAAAAATAAAGAAAGAATGCCAACAAACTCTCAACAATGGAGGAAAAAAATACTCCACTCACAACTGAAGACCAGAAAGTATGGTATTTCCAACAGAAAAGTGCATGAAAACAGCCACAAATACAACTACTACAAATAGCAGGGAACACACACACACACACACACACACACACACACACACACACACACATTCTTATGCCTAACTGGTACACATGTAAGAAAGAAAAAAAGGGAACACACACACACACACACACACACACCACACACACACACACACACACACACACACACACGTCCCTTTCACTCTCAAAGTAATATATATATATATTTTTTTTTTTATGAACACAAAGTCATTCATGTGCCTGTTGGTCTCTGAACCCTTGTCATTCAGTTGATCAGCTGTACACCCACTCGAAAGACGTCTGTGATACTCGCCTCTCACGTGTCAGTTGGCCACGCCCCCTTCAACCTCGACCAGCGAGAGTGGGCCCACAGCGTGTGTGTGAAGTTCGTTGCCTAAAGTCTTAGTTGGCTCCCTCACATAGAGTTAGTGAACAGTCAGTCAGTGTTGGCTGGCTCAACGCAAAAACACTGGGGCACACGCGGTAGGGTAGTAAGTGGGCGTCTTATCAGCCTGTCATAACAAGCTGGCAACGGTCCAACGCTTCACGTTGGAATAATTCGGTCAAGCATCACTATCGTTCTTTACTCGTGGCTGTCTGGGTCTTCTTCATCTGTATTAGGAACAACCAACTGTCTATTCAATATTCCCAGCACTTGATCTGTGGTAAATGTACGGCAAGGTCGAGTACGTAAAGTGCTTGGTGGTGACGTCATAGTGAATGGAAAAACAATCGGAATAAAGTCAATAAAACACTGAACTGAATAGTGTTCTGACAAAGCAATGGCTGTGAGCATGAGCCAGACCATCCCCCAACTATGGCGTTTATTGCTGGCTTTTTATCTCATGAACTAGGATCGTGAGAGTATCGGGAGTTAGGTCACCCTACTTTGTCGCCAAAAGGCGCCCTGGCGATCTGCCAAGTCGTCGCCAAAAAGCGCCCATGGCGGTGAAAGGGTTAATGGGACATGTAAGTATGAGTCATTATTGCACATTATTCCCAATCATTCACGGTAACGGTCTATATTGTATGGGTGCAGTTATGTACTGCATGCTCAGAAATGGTTGGTTGTAATTACCACCATTTTATTTATGATGTGTATGGTATGTGAGCTTGTGATTATGATTTTCTGATCCATTGTGTGAAAAAAAGGGTACTTCTTACTCATGATTGTTTTCTCAGGGAAATGTTCAATTATTGGACTGCAGTATGACATGTCAGTTTGCAAACCCTGTAATTAAAAAAAGAAATATGTCAAGTCTGTGTGTATATTATCTGTTCTGTGGTGAGTGCATCTTAGCATGGAATATTTGCTTTGCACATGTCACTGTGTGTTTAATGGCTACCAGACTAACAAGTCACTCAGTTAAAGAAGGCTACTCACTGTGTGCGCAGCTTTCATCTAGCAGACTTTTTCAGCGCAACTGCTGAGTTGAGAACTGACTTCTGCGTGCACCACCATGAGCGAACTCACGACAGTGTGACTGAACGAGTGAGGAGTACACCGATGGCAGGTTGTGTCGGCCCCGGTCACAGTCACTGTGTGTTTGTTCTTCTTCAGTTTCTCTTTGTCTCCAGAAGTTGTTTGAACTCATGACCATCGGCTCCACAGCCGAATTCTCAAACCATCTTCTTCTGCGTATGCAGGCTAATACTCCTGAGGACACTCCCTGTACAGACAGGCAAGGATTATCCCATCTACCCAACAAAGGGAGTGGAGTTTTGTGTGTATGACCGTTTTTTTATCCCGCCATTAAGGTAGCCATACTCCAACTTCAGGGAAGGTGCATGCTATGTGTAACGAGTCATCCATACCAAACTGGCCTTCTCTTCCGAAAGTTGATTATGGGATTTTACGTGTGCACACGTTATGCGCGCGTTCACATATGGAACCTCGGTTTATAGTCTCATTCGAAGGACTGTATGGGAAATGGAGTCAGAACCAATGTTAACTCCGTGGGAAAAATCCCCCTGTATCGAAACGGCCCGGTGGTGGAGCTTGGAACCTGCAACCCCAGGATCACCAAGATTATGAGTCCGGCATTCTACCACTTAGTTATTCCAGCTCCTGTCTCAAACCATCTGATTGCAGACCCCTCATAAAGCGAAAACCTACCAATTAAAGACTCCCTCTCTCTGTAGACCCCATTTTCAAGGATTTCTTGGTTTATGTTCCATCAGTTTTGAACAGTTTCCTGTACACTTCAGCACACACATTCTACATTGTTAGGGTACAGAGGGAATGATTTAAGGATGTAACAGCCCAGCCATTTATACTTCATGTTCAAGACAAAACAGGTACAATTTGCAATTCTTTTTTTTTTTTTCGTAAGTGAACAAACAAATTAGTGCAAAACGAGGGGAAAATTTGTGTCTGAATATGCATTTGATGTAAATATTAGAACGATGAAAAAGGAGGAAAAAAAAGGAACTTCCCTGGAAAAATTATCGATGTTTACAGCGTATGCAAAAGACAAAATCTAAAAGTCAGTTTAAAAAGAGAAAAAAAAAAAAAAAAAAAAAGCAGCTTTACATATTGTCACATCGAATGTAACTTCTATGTGTACAAGTACCCAAACCTCATGTCAAAAAGTAAAACACATTAAAGACATTTAAAAAAAAAAGAAAAATGTATATCATAATGCATGCATGCATTAAAAGTGCTCATCACAGAACTCACCAGGATCCATACCAGTTGTTTGTTTAGAAAAGAAAGAAACCTCAAAACCTTTTCGTTGTGTTGACTTGCATACCTCCAGAAGCCAACAACTAAATCAACATCAACAATCGTCATGAAAGAAGAAATGTGAGCTCATACACACACACAATAATAAAATAACACACACAAAAAAGATTTACACACACAAATGAACACAAAATGCCAACAAAGATCTTCAAAGAAGAAAATCACACGCACAAACACATGAAAGCACCAACAATATTCATATGAGAAAAAAACAACTGCACAAACAGATGAACGCACACATGTAAACCAAAATAATACTTGAAACAAATACGAATACAAATGCACTCAAAAACGCCTTTCATTATACACAGTTTTTTGAAATTCAGCTGACCATATCAAACACATGATCAGAAAAAAAAAAAAAAAAAAAAAACTATAACATCCCAACCATCACAACACAAAAAAATATCTACAAAGTCATAAGCAGCCACTCCTAGCTATAATCTAGTTATAAGAGCAGATATTTTTTTGTAACTAGGTTCTGGCGAGGAGTTGCTCATAGTCTAAATGATGCCCTGGCATTTCATCATGATTTATTTTTCTCTTTGTTCATAAATAACAAGTGGTTTTGAGTGAACTGGGGGGGGGGGGGGGGGGGGGGGGGGGGGGGGGGGGGGGGGGGGGGGCCATTATTTGCCAATAATGTATGCCAGGACAAAAACTCCCCTTCAACACCACCACCACCCCCCCCCCCCCCCCCCCCCCCCCCCCCCTGCTCACTGTCTCTTGCCCCTTCCCCATGTCAAAATGTGCTGGCAATACCCGACAGCACCAGTTTCAGGGAGTGTCGCCAAATTAATTCCAATTGTTTAAAGATACCTTGAAAAAAAATATCAGATTAAAAAAAAAAATTCTTTGAACTGTCTGGAAACTTTATTGATATGATTTGTAGTTGATTCATCATATCTTCTCGTTAAAGGGTTTTTGTTTTATTCTCTTCTCCTTGACAACATTTGGTGACATAAACCAGTCGAAACATACGTTATGTGGCTAAAAGTTAAGTTGAAGCAAAAGAAATTTCCAGTCCAAGTTCTTGCCATTTGTAGCTTCGACTGAAATGGGATGCCTGCCTGCCATTTGTTATGTAAACTCATGCAGCAGTACAGATCGGCCTTGGCATTGTGACTCATATGCAAACCTGTATTGGACGATTACAGCTCATGGTAAATTTTCATGTTGAATCATCTTCCTTGTTTCGTTTTCTACTCCTTTCAAATATCAAATAACAAACTGGCAAAGTTGCCTGATGACTTAATCAGCTGTGTAGACTCTTGGCACTGTAGACGAAAAAATAGCCTGTAAAAGGTGTTTTATATATATATATATATATATATTTCATTCTTCCAACAGAATAAATCATCATACAACCAACCACCTTTTTTTTTTATCATCAAATGAAAACCAAGTATTTCTGGCCAAATTTGATGTTCATTCTCCTTTAAAAGAATACTGAATGGTCAGCTCATGGCAAAGTTGGATTGTAGCCACTCTGGACAAGTGGGATGTATGGTGAGCACTGGGCAATCACCCAGAGAACTATTGCCATGTTACCCTACGGCCACATCTAACCCAGCTGAATATGACACTATCCCACGCAATGAGCCAAACGGAGCCATAGTTTGGGGACCATCTGTGTCCCCAAATCTCGATCAAACAGGGGAACAATTAAGAACTTGTTGTATAATGACATTTATAAGTATACTTTTTCTTCATACTTGGCATGCTGAAGGCTTCCAAAAGTCAACTCGTTTTCCTTTGTTTACAACCCATAAAGATTCAAGCATATCATTTTCAAATCATTTAAGGTAAATTTCGACAAAAGAAATGAAGGGCAGCATTGCCCACATATGTTGATGCCTTTTACTATTAGTATTGGAGGTGTTTTTGTTTTGTTTTGGTTTGGTTTGTTTAGGTTTGTTTGGTTTTTTTTTGGAGGAGGAGGGGGGGGAGGGGCAATATGTTTGGGAGACTTTGTACCTTTTCTCTCTTCAGGACAGGCCAAGACCAAAAGAATGTGATGGGGAACATTCTAAAACCCATTTGTACCACCATCATCCTCTCCCCCCCCCCCCCCCCCCCCCCCCTTCTCCCCAATTCATCTGTCAAAGCTTATGTTGTCTGTTGGGGGGGAGCTCCTAACATCTTATTCGCTGTTCATGCACCAGATGAAGCATCCTTCTTCCTCTCTAAAGGCCAACTTTTGCAAAAGGACAAAAAATTTAGCCCAATGGTGCAGACTGAGCCCAATACATACGATCACCCCCCGCGCCCCACTGGCAAGAGCCCCACTCAAGAAAGCAACATGAAGACTGACAAATTAGCTGCCTGATATACCATGTATTAAAAAAAAAAAATGAATACAAATATATATATAAAGATACCTTGTCTTAGAAACTTAATATGTCTTGCAAGTTTAGAAAAATTCTTAACTAGAACAAAGTCATCAGCTGTGTTGAAAATTAATAAAATTGGATGATATTGAATGAAAATCTGTCGTACAGGTAATTAATTTCATATACATTATTTATTCAAACATATTTTTGTGAAAAATAAACTGTTGAAGACTTTGCTCTTCACCTTTTCATGTAAAAAAAAAAAAAAAAAAAAAAAAAAAAAAAAAAGATTAAATATGCAAATGGTTGCCACAACAGCAAAAAAAAAAATCATCCAAGAAAAGATTCTTAGAAATTTTACTTTTTCAGGACAAAGGATAGGATCAATGGCATTTACTGCCTTTATACTGTTAACAGTAAAGCACAGCCCTTTTATACGAAGTTGCCTGAACCGAGTTCCCCGAACAATCCTCTGAATAGCATACACGACCATGTTGATGATGATGGCAAGTTTTTCATGTCCAAAGATGGAAGGAAGGCAATCCCAAAGGGGCAGCGACACGCCTTCCCATAACTACTACATATACACAAAAAAAGCTGCCAATATTTGGCAAGCATCATTAGAATTTCCCAGTACAGGGTGTACCCTCCTTTCTTACCGAGGTCGTGGCAAGGATGGTCAGTATGTGCAACAATCCCACCTCCATCCCCCTCCCATACCTCCATCCCTCCCACCCCAAGGAAATCTCCCAGTCCACATGCGCACAGAGAATGCCATATTCAAACTAAAACACAAGGATCAACAGCATATCAATGCCTTTTCTTTGTCTTTTTCATCTTTTTTTTTTTTTTTTTTGGTTTGTTTCTAACTATAACGTCTGCAAAGGAGATCATGTTTTCACCAGAATCTGCTGGCTGGTTTCTCTGTCAGCAAGATTGTGAAAAACCTACTTCATTTTCACTTTTTTTTTCTTTTTTGAACTGGGGCACAAAGGTTTTTTGATGTTTTTTTTTTTTTCTTTTTTTTCCATTTAAATTTTGGTGGAAAGATGAAATGTGGTTCAAAGACGACTCCACTAAGCTTGGTATGGATCCGGATTAGGAAGCGTATCCTGATTCAATGAGTTCCTTTTGGGGCCACATTCCATCTTTCTAGCAAATTCTTTTTTTCCCTTTTACAATCACCAGTGCAGCAGTTTTCACATAATCATGCTGCCAAACAGACAAACCAACAGATGAAAGAGAAAAAACATAACCTTGGTGGAGTTAAAAAAAAAAAAAAAAAAAAGGAGCTCTCATGCCTGATTTGTTCTGATATTGGCCAGTAAATAACAAACAATAGGGTAACTGTTGGTCCCATGATGAAATAAATATACACCCATGATACCAAAACGAATGCTGCATACGACACTGAATTGCCTAGCAGATGAGACAGCACAGCGCACACAGAACAAACAAGGAATAAATATATGCCTATAACACCAAACAAATGCTGCTTTGCGAGTTCAGTGCTGTCATATCAGCTAGGCAATTCCGTGTTGTAAGCAGCATTTGTTTGGTGCTATGGACATGTATTCACTTCACCATAGGAGCAAGAGTTATCTTCCTTGTTCATATATTACTGTTGACTGTTCCCTGCCTCATTTAAGATTTCCTTACTGGCCAGTAGTCAAGGCATTAAAACCTGTTTTTCCTTGATGGAGCAATCTCTTGTTGATGCAAGCAGTTTAGCTGGCAAAAACACAATCTCTTCTAATTGAAGCTGTTTGGTGGCAAAAAATAAATTCTACATCAAGTTCTATTACTAGAGCCAAGCCAAAATCAGTAGGCCTTTTACAGTCTGTCACCAATTTGGGTGTGGGGAGGGGGGTTGGGGGGGGGGGGGATTCCATCCTCAAAAAGAAATAAACAAAGACAATGTTGACACATGTACAACCCATTAATAACATGGCAGCTAGACTATTGGCATCTTTAAAGTGGCAAAACTACATTGTGCAGATTGATAATTACTGCCAATCGTAAGTGTATGTATGTAAGACGAAGACAGAAAGGCTGGACTATTTCTATTTCAAATCAATTGACTGGGATAACAAAAAATCCCACTGGCTTATTTTGGAAGAGTGGTGGAAACACTCAGTAACAGAACAGTCCACACCATTCCTTGGCCAGAATCTGTGAGGTAGGTAGTGCAAACTACGCCTTCTACAGTTGGACATGATATCAAGGCTACTAGTACAGGACCTGTATCTATGTGCATGGCTCGTTTCCATGTGTGTATGTCCTCTAACAATTTGAAATTCAACATCTCCTTCAAACGACTGAGGTATGGACAGAAACCAACAGTCACTTTCATTATTACAACCTTAAAAGAGTCACAGTTCAATGTCTGTCCACTATTTCTTCAAAAAGTGATTTGTGAAAAAAATGAAAAATAATTATTTTTTTTTAAAAAAGCATGTCAGAAATAGTATGCACTCTTACAAATCCTTATCATCAGTATTCCACATATCATAACTGCTGTGGCATTGTCCTGACACAACCATACAATTTTCTCAGCATCTGGTCAGCATTTGGCAACATGTTATTAAATACGTTACTGAATCATCTTACTCTGCCAGTGACATTCCATCTGAGACACCTTAACACAACCCCGGACACACAACCATACTATTTTCTCAGCTGCTGGCCACCATTTGGCAATGTGTCATTATATGCGTTATTTGAACAACCTTATTCTGCCTGCAACAATCTTTTTGAGATGTCACTCAAGAACACCACACTAACACACACAAACAAAATTACAGCGACTGAAAGAGACGCTCTATAACAGGCGAAAAAGTGATACAATCACCCTTCAATAGATTATCATATGAGCATATGACATGGAAATGGGAGGGATACATTCACCCCTTCGCTGAATAATCATTATGTTCATACAACTGGAAATCAAGAGGAATACACACATGCTCCCCCCTTCCTAAATCTTCATTAAAAGAGTGTGATTAGGACTCAAAAGGATACATACACTCTCTGCCGCAAATCATCATTACGAGACTGTGATAAAGAATAAAGAGGGATACACAAATCCCCTTCCCTAATTCATCATAATGAGCGTAAGATTAGGAATTAAGCATTACACCTACTCTCATCCCTTAAATCATCATAATAACAATATGACTGAACACACTGACATGGAGTGAAAAAAAAAAAAAAAAAAAAACCCAATCATAGAGCAATGCTGTACTGCCCTCCTAAAATCTTTAGAAATTGTATCTTTAAAGACAGGGGACTCTAATGGGAGGTACGTGTACTGTAGACATGGACACAAAATATTCCCGAACAATAAAAAAGACTTTAGATGGACACGAAAGAATCTTATTTACATCATCTATTTTGAGAAGTTTCCCTGTACACACACACATGCACACAAACATACATATTTTTATTGCATGTCTAAAATTCAACAGAGTCAATCGCAGTCTATGATGAGCAAAAACAAAATTCACTCTATCTATTGCTATTATAAATGATGCATTACTTGCAATAACAAGTCTTACAGCCTTTGTTTGAGGTACAAATCACTGATATCCATCTCTCGCCTCATGGTAGGTAGGCTGCGCAGTAGAGGGCGAGTATATCTTGAAGCAGGAGACACTTTGTGAACAGCACAGTGTTCATCCCGCTGGCATATCTGACCGTTATTGTCTTGTGTGCATGTCTAACGTTAAATTTATAGGGAGGTAATCGTAAATATATCAAGTAAGTGTTGTCTTGTTGAACGATAAGTCAATCTCACAACATTTTGTACGTATGTTTTTTTTTATTGAGTGTGTATATCAATCAATCTGTGTTTTGTCAATGAGAAGTGTTTAGACAAACAATGATCACTTTTTTTCAGAAAGTGAAATGTTCATCAGGGATATTTCATATTTCATTAACATTGTAATTTGGAACCATGAATTGCCTTACTTGGCAAAGCCAAACCTTGCATTTCATTAATAAACGTCATATCTTTAAGCAGTGAGTTGTTGAATTTCTGAAATAGTCTATCACTCCTGAACTGTTCAGAATTAAGAGACATAATCGCAAAGGAATGGTCAAAACAATATCTAAGTCCATACACTCTATCAACTTCTTGTGTGTAATGTATTCCTCATTAAAAGTTAACAACTAACTTCTCATAAGTAATATATTTCTCATTTATTTACTTCAGGGGTTAATCTGCAAGGTATGCTTCTTTAACTGTGAGCAAAAACAGAAACAAAATGCACAGATCTTTGGATCTAAACTTTATTTACTTAGTGTTTTGTTCTACTACTACTACTTTGTTTCTGTTTCTCTGCTAAATTCTTTACTTCTCCTGTAACATTCTTCATTTTAGTATTTCCTCTCCATTTTGTTTGTTTTTCTTTTTCTTATCCCTTCTCTCCCTCTAATCCATTCTCAACTTCTCCTCCTCTGCTACTTTCTGGATTTCTCTTCCTCTGCTCCATTCTTTATTTCCCTTCCTCTGCCCCATTCTTTATTTCCCTCCTCTGGTCCATTCTTTATTTCCCTTCCCTTCCTCTGCCCCATTCTTAATTTCTCTTCCTCTGCCCCATTTTATTTTTCCCTTCCTCTGCTCCATTCTTTATTTCCCTTCCTCTGCCCCATTCTTAATTTCTCTTCCTCTTCTCCATTCTTTATTTCCCTTCCTCTGCTCCATTCTTCATTTCCCTTCCTCTGCCCCATTCTTTATTTCCCTTGCTCTGCTCCGTTCTTTATTTCCCTTCCTCTGATCCATTCTTATTTCCCTTTTCTGCTCCATTCTTTATTTCCCTTCCTCTGCTCCATTCTTATTTCCCTTCCTCTAATCAATTCTTATTTCTCTTCCTCTGACCCATTCTTATTTCTCTTCCACTGACCCATTCTTAATTTTTCATCCTCTGACCCATTCTTATTTCTCTTCTCTCTGCTCCATTCTTAATTTCTCTTCCTCTGACCCATTCTTATTTCTCTTCCTCTGCTCCATTCTTAATTTCCCTTCCTCTGGTCCATTCTTAATTTCCCTTCCTCTGACCAATTCTTATTTCTCTTCCTCTGCTACATTCTTTATTTCCCTTCCTCTGCCCCATTCTTAATTTCCCTTCCTCTGATCCATTCTTAATTTCCCTTCCTCTGCTCCCATTCTTAATTTCCCTTCCTCTGCTCCATTCTTAATTTCCCTTCCTCTGACCCATTCTTATTTCCCTTCTTCTGCTCCATTCTTTATTTCCCTTCCTCTGCCCCCATTCTTTAATTCTCTTCCTCTGCTCCATTCTTAATTTCTCTTCCTCTGACCCATTCTTATTTCCCTTCTTCTGCTCTATTCTTATTTCCCTTCTTCTGCTCCATTCTTTAATTCTCTTCCTCTGCCCCATTCTTAATTTCTCTTCCTCTGCCCCATTCTTTAATTCTCTTCCTCTGCCCCATTCTTTAATTCTCTTCCTCTGTTCCATTCTTTAATCTCTTTCCTCTGCCCCATTCTTTAATTCTCTTCCTCTGTTCCATTCTTTTTAATTCTCTTACTCTGCCCCATTCTTAATTTCTCTTCCTCTGCCCCATTCTTTAATTCTCTTCCTCTGCCCCATTCTTAATTTCTCTTCCACTGTTCCATTTTTTAATTCTCTTCCTCTGCCCCCATTCTTTAATTCTCTCCCCCTGCTCCATTCTTTATTTCTCTTCCTCTGTTCCATTCTTCGATTCTCCCCCCCCCCCCCCTATTCCATTTTATTTCTCTCCCTCTGCCCTATTCTTCAGTTCTCTCCCTCTGCCCCATTCTTTAGTTCTCTCCCTCCATTCCATTCTTTTATTTCTCTTACTCTGTTCCATTACTGATTTCCCTTCACTTGCTCCTTTCTTGATTTATCTTCTTCTGCTCCGTTCTTGGGTGTCTCACTCTCTGCTTGATTCTGTATCCCTGTTCTTCTTCGTTCCAATACCTCCAATGTGGCATGTATACCAACTTTTTTCATTTTCCTTGGTGTGTGTGTGTGTGTGTGTGTGTGTGTGTGTGTGTGTGTGTGTGTGTATGCATGTGCATGCATGCATGCATGCATGCGTGTGTGTGTGTGCATTTCAAATTAAACGTCTATCCTATCTAGGTGATATTAAATGAAAAAAAAAAAAAAAAGACACCACCTCATCAATTCAAAAACAAACACACAAACCAAACCCTAATGATAAAGCTAGAAAATAACAAATGGTTTTGATGTGGGAGAGAAGAGTGAGAGGTACAGGACGGATAAAAGATGGTCCTTTCGTATATATTTTATGTAGATTTAGCTTTAGCTATTTGATTGACTCATTTAAAAGTAACCTCATAAGTATGAGATGATAAATGTGGGAAACTATAAGTACTTACTTACGGATAAAGAAAGACAGAATTCATAGGTTAATACTGGTGATTCGAAAATATTTCTAATTGTATGTGCAGAGAGCATGAGTATAATTTGTTTGATAGCGACATATGAGAGAATATGATCAGCTGTGAAGTTCTGTCCACAAACACATGAGGCATTGTTACTAAATTTTGTTGTAAAAACATCGACTTTCCACCTATACACAAGGGACATAACTTTCTGATGATGTGGGAGTGTGTGTAATGTTTACAATGTGTGTGTGTTTGTGTGTGTGTGTGTGTGTGTGTGTGTGTGTGTGTGTGTGTGTGTATGTGAGCGTGTGTGTGTGTGTGTGTGTGTGTGTGTGTGTGTGTGTGTGTGTGTGTGTGTGTGTGTGTGTGTGTGATGTGTGTGTGTGTGTGTGTGTGTGTGTGTGTGTGTGTGGGGGGGGGGGGGGGGCAGGAGGAGAGGAGGGGGAGAGGTTGAATCCACCTTTTTCTCCTTTTTGTGTGTGTGTGTGTGTGTGTTCTGTTTTGTTTGTTGTTTAAGAAGTCTTGTTTTCAGAACAAAATAAAACACTGAATAAAAGATACAAAGAAAACAATGTAATGCTGTCAACAGTAACATGCTAAGTGCTGAAAAATTCATGGACATACGCACATGTTTCTAAAATGAATATTGTAATCAGTAGATGAAGATTTCCATAACAAAAGCACATACTCTCCCTGGCTGGCAATAGAATGGTTTTATACATGCCAACTCAATTAATTAGAGATGCTAACTTAATTAATTAGAGACAAATAACACTCAGATGGCTGATACTGAGATTAAGGCACCTTGCAAACTTTTGAACACAGAATATGTGCACACACAAATACCAAGTAATACAAATATTCACAACTATCCACCAAATCCCGACAGGACGCACAACTCTTTTGTTCATTTCAAGGTGAAACAGTATCTCCTTTTCCTGCACACAACTACATGAACACACTCATTCATATATATACAAACATGCACAGGTGCATGCATGCCAAATAGAAAAACAAAATGTTATAAACCCATGTACATTTGAGCATAAAAATTGCAGACACATTCAAGCATGCATACATAACAACAAACTCGTAGACACTAGAACTGAAAATCTGATGATTTTTTTCGACTAACAAATCCACTGGCACAAGACAGCATTTGTAACTAATAAATCCATCAATGTTACACAGCAGAAAAGAAAAGCACATGCCTACTACATAAAGATGTACAAAGTCTGCATCCAGTCACACATGATTGTTGGGAACTGCACTGAAGTCAGTCCTTACATTTTAGCGGAATTTGTTTTCTGCTAAATCAAATTCTGTATGAATTTACAGTCACAGAGTTTGTTTTCTGGCAAGGAAACTCCTACAATTGTCTGCCAAGTCAAAACAAATTAGTACTGATGACTGCCATGGTTTACCATACCATCAAATTGTATCAGCTCTACAAGTGCATGCAACAACCAGCCAATCATCTGTGTTGTTCTGATCAGTAACCAATGAGAAGGCACAATCTCTGGAAACAGCTACTGGGTTTCTTCTTCCTTCACTTCGGCTTATTCGTTGCAACAGTGGGCCATCGGCAGCAGTCCAGAAGGAAACTTGCTCATGCCAAAAGGCCAATCAACTCCAAGAAACCACGTGAACAGAGCTTTATGCTGGTTCATTCTAACCAATGCTCATGAGCTCAGCCGTGGTCAACTGGTGCAACACATGCCAGGTGAACTGAATTAAAATCTCATGACAGACTTGGTGATATATGTCATCAGGTAACATACAGCAAAGAATTGTACTGGCACACAGTAATTTCCGCTGACTTTACTGTACATAGTGTACATGAAAGGATGGAAGGGACTGGCATTTCTAAAACTTTAAAAAAAAAAAAAAAAAAGAAACACACCAACAACAACAACAAAAACTAATGGAAAAGGAGGAATGACCGTTGGAAGCCCTCACCACAGAACAAACAAAAATCAAAATCAATAAAATAGGCTGAAGCCACCTCTTCCCTCTTCCCCCCCCCTTAATACCCCCCACCCTTCACACACACACACACACACACACACACACACAGAGGTATGTTTGATTCAAACTTTTTCCACACAAACCACCACCAACCCCTCAACTCACACCATTCAATCCCCAAAAAAGGTTTCACAAGTAAATGAACCCTGTGGTCCTTTCTGTTACAATTATTGTTGATGACATAAATATTTTTGATTACAGGAAGCCATGAAGTGATACACTGGCACAGTCACTACACATCACAGCCCAGCAAACACACCTGACCAGCAGGTGACTAAAGTGTACTGGCCCCACTCAGAATGTTTCCAACTACAGCGCCTCAGCTTTAGACATTATCATTCCACAAAGCCAGTCACAGTATCTTCTGCATCCACTTTTTGCTGGCCTCTACTGCATTGCATTGTAGTACCGACATAACATTTCATGTTCATAATAGTTTTGCTTGTGTTCTGTGTCTGAACACAAGAGCTGGGAGAGGACGGTGGTGGTGGTGGTGGTGGCGGTGGTGGTGAAGGGAGGGAGGAGGGGGGGAGGCACAGGCAACTAATATGAGACTTCTTCTTCTGCGTACGCAGGCTGATACTCCTGCAGACATCCCTGTACAGGGAGTGGAGTTTTGTGTGTTTGACCGTTTTTTTTTTTTAATACTGCCATTAAAGCAGCCATACTCTAACTTCGGGGAAGGTGCATGCTATGTGTAACATGTCATCCATACCAACGGCCAAACTAGCCTTCTCATCCGAAAGTTGGTGATGAGATTTTACACGTGCACTGGTACACTCGGAACCTCGGTTTACAGTCTCATTCGAAGGACTGTATGAGAAATGGAGTCAGAACCAATGTTAACTCTGAGGGAAAATTCCCCCTGTATCGAAATGGCCCAGCGGAGATTCGAACCTGCAACCCCACAATTACAAGTCCGGCGCTCTACAAATGAGCTATTCTGGCCCCCAGTGATATGAGACAAGGAGACAAAAGATGAATGCAAGGTCATGGAATCAGTGAGAGCGCTAAACTGGATGACAGGCCACATGTCATCAAAAATTTGGTTAGTCTAACCCATTCCTTTGTCTGGAGATTTTCACCACTTTCCGCTCACCAAGTCCATTATCCCAAGAGCTATCCATGACCTATGGCAGTTCAATTCATCTACAATAGATGCACTACACACCAACATTTAGATGCAAGCTTCAGGCTGTATCAAAACATGGACAAAACCTTTTAGCTGATGGCACATATTTTGTGCTGAACTTTGGTGCCCCTCTGCACTGAAAAATTTACAAAGCTATATGCATGTCATTGTGTTCATGAATTTGGCAAACTGCACTATGTCTTTTTATAGTGGCATAATAACGGGATCAAAATTTGATCACTTCTATGCACATTTTTTTTTTTTTTTTGCTGTCCCAATCTCTGTGCCACCTCAGAGGCAGTGCACCCACGCCGCTCACTCCGACACTCCGTCCACAACCACAGCCCGGTCGGACCCGCCGCAGCCCCGGCACCGACAATCCACAGGGAGCAGTCACTGTCAAGTTGTCAAGAGGCAACCCCCGGAGGAGACACTGCACTGCTGCCGAGTCACTTCGGTGGAGTTCAGTGGCGCCTGTTCTGATCTAACATACGCAGGACACCACCTACTAAGCCCCCTACTGACGACAATAATTGCTTAGACGCGGAGCCGGCGTGACTGAGTTCTTCCAACAGAGGGCGCCACCACATCCGTCCAACGACGACAGCCCCTATGGACTCGCCGATACCGGTGACCCCGACGGAACCAAACCAAGGCCACAGACGTGGAGAGGACATCGAAACTGAGGTCACCATGAGAGCAGGGCATGAAGGGCCACAGAATCTGAGACATTTTTTTAATGCTGATCGATGACAATGAGGATGGTGATGATTAAGATGATGCTACGGATTTCCATTTCGGTCTGAGACTACATGACAGGGCTGTACTCTACGCTTCCTTTCATAATATATCCCGCGTCAACCAGGCCCGAGAGATACAGACACTTGCAGTGTTGGTCAAGAAATTTGAGCAACACACTCAGAAACGCATCCATTAAGTGGATGAAACTCGACTGTGTGGTCCCAGTTTTCCAAACTGAGTCCGCAGCAAACTCAACTCTGGGTAAGAGCCGTCAGGGCAGAAAAACCCACATGACTCTGATGGGATTCGAACCCACGACCTCCCAGCCGGGAGTCCCGCGATGCTAACCACTTCGCCACGGTGGCTGGTTCTATGCACACATTTTTCCCCACATACACAGGCTGATACTCTTGCGGACACTCCCTGTATAGACAGGCAAGGATTAATCCCATCTACCCAACAAAGGGAGAGGAGTTTTGTGTGTATGACCTTTTTTTTATCCCGCCATTAAGGCAGCCACACTCCAACTTCGGGGAGGTGCATGCTATGTGTAACGCGTCATCCATACAAACGGCCAAACTGGCCTTCTCTTCCGAAAGTTAGTAATGGAATTTTACATGTGTGCTAGATGTTATGTGTACATTCACACATGGAACCTCAGTTTATAGTCTCAATCGAAGGACTGTATGGGAAATGGAGTCAGAACCAATGTTAACTCCAAGGGAAAAATCCCCGCTGTACCAAAAAGACTCAGCAGAGATTTGAGCCCGCAACCCCAACACGAGTCGGGCGCTCTGCCACTAGGCTATTCCGGCCCCCACTTCTCTGCACACGTTCCCTAGCTGCTGACCTTCTGCAGCCAAAATGAAGGAACCAAAGAAGAAGAAGAGGCAAAGGAACGAGAAGACAAGAAGGAGAGAGTGGAGTGGGAAAAGGAATTTGACTGCCTTTCTGATTCATAGACCACTCGCGACACAAAATTCATTTATCACGACATCAAAAATCCACATTATACAATGAAAGGGTGAAGGCTGAAGGTTTATGTCAACAGAAACAGGCAAAGGTATAAAAGCTCCTTTATTCACATGAATCAAACCCATGCTTTGCTGACAGAAGACATAAAAGCAGTATCTGAAAACGGAAGTTTTTTAGAGAATCAGACAAAATAGCAAACATTTGGAATGCGAACGAGGAGACTGTTAACATTTGTGTTTTGTTGTTTTTGTCATGTGGTTTGACAGTGTGTGCCACCATCACAAGAATAATGAGTAGCACCAAATCTTAAAGGTCTGATTCCTACAAACCCCATTAAATCCGCTTAAAACTAGAAGGATACTTAGGAGAGCACAGACTTTTACATCAAACTGATCCTGGACTCACCCGTGATCAAGATGCACAAAAAATTGCATGATAAACATTTAAATAAAACGTAAACAAACGGATAAATAAACGAGTACATTTGTTTAATGTGGGAGAAAATAAAGGTTGAAAGGTTGGCTCTTCTTAATTTTTTTCTTATTTTTTTTATAATTCCTGTTTTCTCCTTCTTCAGTTTACTTCATGAGAGAAAACATCTTTTTCAACCAGGGGAAGCAATAGCAGCAACAGACTGAGTGTCTTTCCCTTGTACTTTCTTTTTTCAATAGGATATGGAACAACACAAAATGTCAATATTTCTTATCAGTAGAAAGTTTAACTACTCCATAAATAACACATAACTTTGCAGATTGTAATCAATATGTAAACACAGTCATCACCAAAGTGGTCATGTTCACAGTCACAAAAAAAAAATCTAATAAACTCGTGCAGCTGATTCTGGGCCTGCTCTTTGATCAAGATCCATATGGTCAGTCTGCACCAAACTGCGCTTCATGGCCTCACATTGCACTATTAATGCAAACCTGCCAGCCTTCTGGAATCAATTTCAAAACGAGGTGACTGTGGGCAAAAAATGAAGCAAAATTTAAAAAGAAAACGGATCCAACAGCCATTTTGTGCTGAATATGAGAAGATAAGTGGTTTCTCATTCTTTGCTTTCTTGTCCTAAATGTTGTTTGTTTTTGCCAGAAGAAGAGCCAGGAGGTCGAAATGCATTGCATTTTGTCCTGTACTCTATCTGTATCTGCGGCAGAACTAACTCCGTTTCTTTTACCTTCTGGAGTCAAATTCAGGAACTAGGGGATGAAGGAGTTGGGTGGAGCGAAGAGGGTGCAGTTTAGTTTTCACCTGGAAGCATTTCTAACCCCCTTGTGTTTTAGTTGACAAATGCTGGGTTTTTTAGACAAAGCACACATTCCCTACAGATAATTGCCAACACCCATGAAACATCATTCAAGCTTTATTCTACAGTACTAGATCATCTCTATACAAAAAAACGACTGCAAACCCCACATTGTGTGAAAAAAAAAAGAATGTTGCAATCCTAGACCATCATTAAATCTGGGATTTTGGAATAATTTCTAAACCATGGAAATTCCAGAAAAATTTGGGGGGATCAGCAGCTATGCTAATGGCTTTGTCCTTGGGCCAAATTCCATTTCCCCACCAAGTTTAATCAAAGGTTGTTGAGTAATTTTGGGGCAATCTTGCTAAGAGACAGACAAACAAACAAACGGACTCAGGTGAAAACATAACCTTCTTTATGGAGAAAGTCATGGAAGGATTATCATCTTATTCTTCTATCTTTCTATTCTCTTTCAAAACAAAACATTTGAACACTGCCACGCTTCTTATGAAATCCATGACAATCGACTGGTTTTCTGCATGTTGCCCTTGTCAGAATTTCATTTCATGGAAAATGGTTCTTGTCGTTTACTTCCACCGGCTGTATGATACATACACAACATCCATAGAGCTCCATGTTAAAACACTGTCTGCGAGTCTGACTTGTTTACACCTGAAATTTCTTGAGGAATGAAGACAACAATAATTTAAAATCCTATGTGAAATGAGTAAGGTTCACATTCTACAGATCTAGACATTCAGTGATAAGTGACACCCCCCCCCCCCCCCCCCCCCCCCCCCCCCCCCCAAAAAAAAAAAAAAAAAGAAAAAAAACACACATACCCTCACCTTTATTATGTTTTGTTAGCAACGATCATAAATTGCTTCCTTTTATTTTCATACATAGTAGATTTTTAGGATTCATATGCCACTTGTGAATTTTGAATACATTTTAACTTTTGGTTTTAATGGAGTTTGATTTTTTTTTTTCTCTTTATTCATATGATTTCAGGATGATTAACAAAAAAATGAAGAAAAAAAAAAAAAAAAAAAAACTGTACATGATAAACACTAAAAAGACTGGATTTGTTAAAAGCAATGAATGAAATACAACTAACAAAGATAAAAGGAAAAAGTGGTGTTTTCATTCCTTTTCTTATACATCCTTAAAAGAAAAACCAAACAAACTGTGGTAATGGGTAAATGTACGAATCAGATGAGGGGGAAAAGAAAGAACACCCTCAAAACAGTGACTGTGTCCACTGTAATATTTTGAGACCAGCTTAAAAGACATTACTGCCGACGAGTTGCTTCTTGTCAAGTTTCACTACAAATCATTTCACTCCTAGTCAATTAAGATATCATTGCTATGGTGTTTTCTCCTCTGATCGAGTATGTGCTATACCACAATGAATGTCTGCTCTGTACATGAGATAATCACACTATTATGAGTATGAAGGTGCATGTGTGTGACCGAGAGAGAGAGAGGGAGGGGGGGGGGGGGAGAAAGAGGGAAGTGTGTGTGTGTGTGTGTGTGTGTGTGTATGTGTGTGTGTGTGTGTATGTCTCTGTGTGTGTGTCTGTGTGTGTGTGTGTGTGTCTGTGTGTGTGTGTGTGTGTGTGTGTCTGTGTGTGTGTGTGTGAAGTGATTTCCAGAGGAGAGACAAAGAAAACGAACTTTGACACGATACAAAAGAAGAAGAATTTCAGAAGACTGAGGTTGTGACTAGGATATAGGTAAATATAATAGATTAACTGAAAAAACAGAGGTCTTAATTTCATCTTTTCTGGCCACAATGAATCCGATGATAGGAGGGATTCTTCTTTCTTTTTTTTTTTTTTTTTTCACACAAATCATCCTGACTCTGTCACTTTGATTATGAGATTCAAATCTATTCACACCCCAGCATTCAACCATCTTGAGAATTGTTTGCATTACATAACTACACAGGCCCCATACTCATTCATCACACTCTTGACTGACCACACGACCATACAGGATGATTTACATTGTTTCGCAGAAAGGCTTAAGATTTTCTTGTGTTTAGTCCACTGCTATAACTGCCATACTTTCACCTGGACGTTATCATGTTTCACTAACCTGACAGACCCCCTCTGCTTTCAAGTACAAACTTGTGCCCAATTTTGGAAAATTGTTTTCCAAATTCTATTGTTTTTCAACTGTAGAATTTGGCTCATTACCGCAGTCAATCCATATCATGGTTCAGGATGCCAAAGATTTGAAGTCTTGCTGTTCATAGCATAGTAGTGTAATTAGGGGTGAAAAATCGTGTCAACTGTACAACACTCGTGAGGGTAAGCAGGTCTGATGAGTGTACGTTTTCTAACATCCAACACCAAAGATTCAAGTAAGGAGGCTTTTATTTTTCATTTGCATGATTTCAGCAGCCACAGTCAGGTACCGTCATTCACACACACACACACACACACACACACACACACACACACACACTCTCTCTCTCTCTCTCTCTCTCTCTCTCTCTCTCTCTCTCACACATTTCAGTGCCTTTTAGTTGCCTTACACGTTCTCAGTTTTCACCTCTTCATTACTTAGCCAGGAAAAATGTATATGCAAGAACACAAATTTGCGCAAGTTTCTTCAATTTTTCCCACCCAAAAGAAAAATAAAAAAAGTAGCTGAGTTTATGACAGGTGTACCATGAGCAACATGCTATGAGACACAACGAAAGTAATCCCTGAATCTATCGTTGACCGAGTGACCAATTCACAAATTCCAGCACATATTATTTTCCTGAGTATGAGTGCAGTGATCTATATACAAATGAGAAATGGTGATACCGGAACACTTATACAACCACACCCATAGTTGACATTCATATTGATAAATTACATGCACACAAAACAATGGAAGGTACACATGCATGCTCACACATGTGCATATACATGAATATTTATATGTATATATACATGCTTTTCCTGCTAACTTATCAAGGGCTTAAAAACTGAAATTTAGGCAGAGTGCATTCAGAGTCACTACCATATAGGAGATACTGGGGAAGGTAACTCTGACCACACATTCTTGTCTTCCTAATCCGATAATAACAGAACTGTGTTAGAGCACACAGTACACTCAGTAAGTTTTTTTTTTTTTAATATGAAATCATTTCAGAGGATGAGGAAAACACATTTTTTCTTCTCCCTAGAGGATTTTGAGAAACGGGAATGATACGCTGCATGCATATACACAGAGTAACGTGCACAATATCACAGACATGCATACAAACACATAAACACTGACTACAATTCGTGTTGCTGCATTTCATTTGTAACTCTTCTCTTTCCTTCTCTCAAAGTTGTGAACAAATGCAGCAGAAATATAACTAACACTGTGATGTTGTTGAGCAACATACAGAACCAGAATGATGCATGCACTCACAGATATGTCCACACACTGAGGGCTGAATCACAAAGGTAATTAAAAAAGAAAATAATGAAATGTAATGTTCGCTCACATACACATACTTCTATACTTACTAAATATGTACTCACACATGTCTTAAACACTAGCAAACATGCACACGTATCTTCGCTCACACACAGATCCCCACCGTCACACCAGAAAACTACAAAAAAAAAATCCTGAGACTTCAGCCCTGTTCAAGAATCTTTGCAGGCAGGAAACAGCTTTTCCAACCAGTCCACATATTTTGCAGCCAGCGCCTTCTGGTAGGCGTCCTTTGTTTGGCGCGCTGTCTTCTGCACACTGTCCATCTCTTGCTGCCGCAGTGCATGAGGAGAGTGGCTTTCTAGTCGAGAACGTTTCTGACCATCGTTTCTGGATGCAGCACCCAGTGAACTCTGAGTGGCTCCGTTGATGGGCGTGGATACATTGGCCATCTTCGTGCTGTGAGTCTTTGCTGATGTCATCATCATGTGAAACACGTTCCTTCTGTAGAAATAGAAGAGGAATAAGGGGTTGAATACATAATAAAATATTGATTTGCTCACAGAGTAACTTTTGCACAAAACAATTTGGTAATGAAAAGGTTAATGCAGCTGTCTCTGACAGTGTTGTCAAATGTACTGAGCAGCTTTGCTGGTGTCTGCATCTCTCAGGCCTGACTGTCGCCAGCGTGTATGACATGCAGATCTGTTCACCCTATAACTGCAACTGGTGTACTTTTCCACTAAAATGACTGTATTTTCTACATAGCTTGGGTGTGCATCTTCCAAATGTTTGTGAAAGTGGGGTAGGGTACTTACCAATTTGAGTAAAAAGCAAAGGTGAAGATTGAGGGCTCATTTTCATCTACCATCACAGCAGAGGGGAGAGGCACACTAACATCTACAGTAGAAAGGGTTTCTCCAAACACAAATTTCGTTCAAACCTGATTCATCTGCATCTTTGCCACAAAGTTCATGCTCTCTTGCCAGGGTTTTTTGTTGTTGTTGTTGTTGTTGTTTTTATCCTAGGATCTGTAGTTCCAAAGTACTGGCATGCTGTCGAAGATTCAGACAGAGCCAGACATGATGTTGTGCACATGAGATCGTGAGAGTGGTCACTCTTTTGTCAAAGTACACAACAAAAAAAAAAAAAACATGATGGGCTACACACTGCAAGTGCAACAACAGCTCATGAACCTCATTTCTAAATTTTTGTTCTGACCTTTTTCTTTCAGTTTGTCGTATTTATTGTACTTTGCCAAACATGCACAAGTCAACACATCTGGATATGCACATAACTGTGTACATTATGCACAAAACTATGTATATTCCTGGCCTGTTATGTCTGACCAGAAAGGAATTCCATACCAGTGTATTTCTCCATCATCCTTACCCTCCCTGATCATTCTTAAACAACCTATCACCATTCATTACCACCTTTGAAGTCTTTCACAGTCACCTCAGTTTTCATTTTCTCTCTGAAACAAAGTCTGTGGTAAGTTTCTGAAGTCTTTGACGTCCACAGATTCGTAGCAAGTGTCCTTGAATGGTCACGGTGCCACCCACCCTCTGTCATGGGATGCTCACTCATTCTGGCTCCGTGACCAATCAATCATCGTCATTTGTACAGGTGTTAGCTGGTGATGTCCTGCACAGAACGAGTGATGGATCAGAGCACAAACACCACTGACGTGACACATCAGCCGTGCAACCTTCTCTGATGGCTTGCTCCTGTGGGCTGTCAGAGCTGGGGCTATGACAAGATGAATGCAGATGTGGCTGCGTGTGTGTGTGTGTGGGGGGGGGGGGGGGAGGCTGGAATGAGCAGCGTCAGAGTACTGCCTCCCAGAGAACATGCAATGTCAGACACCAAGCAACAACAAAAACTGATTCCTTCTTTACCGATTTCTCATACAGTTTTCAAAGCACTGCCTCTGAGAGAACATGCAATGTAAGACACCCAAGCAACAACAAAAAAAACTGATTCCTTCTTTACTGATTCCTCATAAAAGTTTTCAAAGTACTGCCTCTGAGAGAACATGCAATGTAAGACACCAGCAACAACAAAAAACTGATTCCTTCTTTACCGATTTCTCATACAGTTTTCAAAGTACTGCCTCCCAGAGAACATGCAATGTAAGACACCAAGCAACAACAAGAACTGATTCCTTCTTTACTGATTCCTCATAAAGTTTTCTCTCTTTACAGGCCATTCTGCTACAGGTACAGCGTTACAAAAATGCCCTGCTGAAACAGGTGTTTGCCAACACTTAAAAAAAAAATTTTTTTTAATGGCAAGACAGCAAGAATCTGTGCCAAAGACAGCATATGAATCAGGATTGAAAGTAATTTGCTTTAGCAAAAATCATCATTCCTTTGTGATCACCTCATATGTCTTGGAACATGTTTTGATAACCACAATTCCCCATTTACACCCATTTTCCTCTAACACCTTGTTTCCCGCAACCCTTGACCTCCGTCCATCCTAATTCTAACAGAAGGCAAGAAATCCCCACAAACAGCACTGTGATGATGAAAAAAACCACTCCACTTTCATTACCTCCCCTGTTGAGGTTGTCTTCACTTGCATCGGTTTTGGGTCGGTCTGCCTGCCTATCAAGAACATTTTTTTTTTTTTTTTTTTGTAATACCGATTTTACAGAAACTTTGTGGTGATGAAGGATTCTACTGTGAATTTCATGCTTCATCACATGAAAATAGCATCTGAAAATGTTTGCACAACAGGACTTTGACCCTTTATTACAAATCTATTTCAACAATGAAGTGCCGTTTGTGCACTAATGCCAAACCAACTTGAAGTCCATGCTGAGGAATAAAATAAGGCATCCTTTTGCCAACAATGGGTCCCAAAACCTTCCACAGATTGGCCCTGACTCACCATCATGGAACCGATGCTGCGGAGTTATTCAGTAATGCTGTAGGAACAGTTGCTATTTTCTGTTCCGGGGTATACCAGTATCCAATTTTTGAGTCCGTCAGAATACTGTATTTATTATAACAGTCCTTTTTTCTTTATCTGTGTTTATATAAATAACTCTCTCTCTCACTTGTGTGTGTGTGTGTGTGTGTGTGTGTGTGTGTGTGCTTGTGCGTGTGTGTGTGTGTGCGTGTGTGTGTGTGTGTTGTGCATGTGTTTTGTGTGCATGTGTGTGTGTGTGTTGTTCATGTTTTGTGTGTGTGTGTGCACGTGTGCACGCACACGCGCGTGTGTGTGTGTGTGTGTGTGTGTGTATGCATGCATGCATGTGTGTGTGTGTGTGTGTGTGTGTGTGTGTGTGTGTGTGTGTGTGTGTGTGTGAGTGAGTGTGTGTGTGCATGCGTGTGTGTGAGTTTCTTTCTCTTTCTTTATTAGAAAAGAGAATTAAAAAAAAAACTGGATTCACCGGGGGGGGGGGGGGTAGGGGGGGACTTTCTGAATATTGGTACCCTTTGAAAAAAAACGAATGGAGGTATTAAAACCTTTATATCTCAGAAAGGGTGAGCTAGCTCGTATCTGAATCAGGACCCCTAGATCTGGATCTAAAGGTGAATCCAGGATCGGTCCGCCTTTGGCACAAGCCTGTGTTCTCACAAATGTCTGTCTAGTCTGTTATAAAAAAAACCCTGTAGCTTTGGCATGCTCTCTGAAATAAGACAGAAGAAAAACAGTCTTCTGAAGGACAGCTCACCTGTGGTACCAAAGCGCTTCGTGAGCAGGAAAGTTGTGATGAGGTCGCAGATAAAATCGTGCTCAGCATCGACCAAGTCAGACACCGACTTCCCGTACTGTCTGTGCAGACGAGAAGCATGCTGGGATATGCTGGACAGAAGAAACTGGCGGTAGTGGAAGCCGCTGTGATCTGAGATGTGTTTCTGAGTCCATGTTTGTGTGGCTTCCAGTTCTTTCAGCAGCACCTGAAACACATGTTCCACTGGGGTCAACCTTGTTTCAACAAACAGGACTTCCCCATAACGATTCATTTTATTACAATAAGACCCACAAATAGCAACCCCTGAGAAATTCTTCTCTGAAAAAAAAAAACTGGGTCTCTCATTATGGAAAGTCTTAAACAGAAAAGTCAATCTACTCAAAGTTTAAAGTCCAATGGTACTTATATCTAGGACATACCATTATGGAAGACAGTGCCCAGCAATCTCCTGCCCTTCCCTGGACTTCAGAGCATATTTTCTTTCGTTTCCAATTCTGAACAAGGTGCCTTATAGAATGAAGTGTCTTATCTGGGGCAAAAACAGTATGCAGGCAGCAAACTGAATAGGTCATCTAATCCATGATCTGCATTTACCTTGAGTGTCCATTTTAACAGAGTTCAAAGCAACTGACTCCATTGTGCACATCAATCCCACACACAAGCACAAAAGATGTACAACATACGCAAACTTCAATTGAAATTGACACTGATATTTAGTAAAAAAAAAAAATTGACTATCATATATTTTTCTTCTTTCTTCTGAGAGAGAACACCATCATCTTGCCAATGATTAAGGTGACTTTTTGTTTTTAATCAGAATCAACTGCAACACTCAGCTAGTCACAGTACAGTACAGTGCGGATGTATCTGCACTGAACATATAGCACATGGTTTCACTCATGGAAATTCAAGAGGGAAGAAACTGGCAATTAAAAACCTGGCAATCAAAAAGCTGGCAATGAAAAACCTGGCAATCAAAAAGCTGGCAATTAAAAACCTGGCGATCAAAAGGCTGGCAAAAGCTGACTCTGAGGTGGAAATGAAAGCAACGAAAACTGGAAAACAGAGGCAAAAAAACAAAACAGATTTGTTTTGACCATTCAAGGGCAAGTAATGTCTGCTCACGACTGAGCTTGAAACAGAAGTGGCTATTCACAAACGTTCACATCAGCCCACAGATCCCTAGTCTAAACGCACAGTTGTCAATCAGACCTCATTATGATACTGACCATCGATTGTATTTTAACAAAACATAGTTCGTATATATTTCATATGTTTCATTTTACAATCTCTGACTCTAGTTCATATATATTTCATATGTTTCAGTGAGTTGATTTAACGTGGTGGTACAGCCCTGATATGGCCCTTTGCGGTCGGCTGGGCTATAAGCAACATTATCTTATCTTATCTTATCATATGTTTCATTTCTACAGTCTCTGACTCTAGTTCATATTATATTTCATATGTTTCATTTCTGCAGTCTCAGAATCAAGTTTCTGGTATATTTTTGACATAATTAATGATTAGTTTTGTTCTTGTCAATACACCTTTAATGCAGTCTAACACCTTGAGTACAGTCTAATGTCTGCAGTTTCACACACAACAAAAGCATGACTCCTGTTTTCATAAGCATTTACACATGTATGAAATAGATTTTACTATACTGGATGCAACCTTAACTCTTCTAAGTTGCATTAATGTCTGCAGTTTCACACACAACAAAAGCATGACTCCTGTTTTCATAAGCATATTACACATGTATGAAATAGATTTCACTATACTGGATGCTTAACTCTTGAGTTGCACCCTTTAAAATGGTATACCTTGTAAGCAGACCATTGAGGTGGCTGAATGCAAAGAGTTGAACTGATATGAACTAATGTGTAATCACATAAATCTACAATGGAACTGGGGAGAGCAAAGACCCCCACCAAGGTGGAACGGATCCTGAATCCACCCCTTTGATCAGGATCTATGCCACAGATCCACTCCAAAAAGCTCATGGCTTCATCCTTGGGTCACATTCCTTTTTCCACCAAATTTCAATAAAACAGTCTAAACAGTTTTTACAATCTGACAAACCAACCAACTGACATGGGTAAAAACAGCCTCTTTGACTGAAAAAAGTGTACAGATAGTGAAAAGACTTTTTTTGACAGATGTCAGCCATTCCCATTTCCATCTGTTCAGGAACAGACCACATGAAAACATCAATTAACATTGTACGCTTCAATCATTTTTTTCTTTCTCTCTTGTTTTTCTTTTATCTTCAAAAACTTACTTTGTAATCATTTAGTGCTTTACTCACTATTACTATTTTTTTTTAAAAATTCTTGCACATATACGTGAATAAATTATGTAATAGGTGACACTGCTTTTTTGCATTCATATATGCCTGATGCCTCCTCATGTCATACTGATCACTGAAAAAAAGACTGACAGAAACTGTTTTGTGCTGGTAATACAGACAGTTTTGTTCATGGTAACCAACCCTGCTGCCACAACTAGATCTAGAGATGCTGCATTAGCCTGCTCCACCCCCACTCGCTGAACCAGAATATCAACTATTAGCTCAAATGAACACTACAATGGAATTAGAAACCAGATGAAGAGAAAGGAAATAAAAAAAAAAAAAAACAAAAGAGATTAAAAAAAAAACACGT